>MNCI01021635.1:125147-171946 GCA_015680685.1 Gnetum montanum
AAAATATATTAATAATGAGTAAAGAAAATTCAAAGTACATCACAAACTTAATACTAAGTAGACATAAAAATAGGAAAATAAAAAGCTTTCTAATTTTAGGATTATCTAAAGGATAATGCTATTTATTATCTAAAGGATAATATAATTTTATTTAAACAAACATACAATAATTAAAAATGTTTTCTTCTTATAGGACTGATTCCCTACCTACTAATGATTTTATAAGGGAACATGATAGAACTACCAAAATTAGGAACAATGTATCATATCAAGTCAAATTTGTCTACCAACATCTCAATCTCTATAATTCAAACTTTACCTTTATCCTTTACATGGATAACTAGATGTGATAGAAAAGCCTAGAGGAAAACATTATGTTGGTAGTTAATCACTCAAATCCATCAATGTTCATGGCAACATTGATAAAAGTTGGACTTGAAGCAACTACTAGTGACTATAGTGCAATTAATGAGATGTTTAGGCCTTATCAGCTCACTCAAGTCTAATTATGATAAGATGATTTCATGGAGATACATCATGAATCCATCAAAGTAAAAGCGTCCACCATTCCATTGACATCATAGTTCAAAAAGAAGAACATAAATGACCATTCAGGCAAATCCAATCATGAGAATCCTCTCCTCTTTACTATAGATGACATGACAAATCCATGACTACATTTAGTCTTGGCAAGTAACAATGAAAAAGAAGAGCAAGAACTAATCCAAGAAGTACCTCCAAGCCTACATCTTCTTATAGGCTATCCATATATATCCACAGATATCACAAAAGGAGAGGAAGTTGGCATTTCTCTCCTAGTTCTCCATCATCATCACTATCAAGCTCTAATGAGGATGAGTATGCCCAAGAAAAAAGGGAAAATGATAGATAACTGATGAGTGGCGAGGTACCCCTACACTCAACCATACGAATACGAGCATGCACGTGCGATCCGATCGAACACCGCAGACTAAATGCCTTAACGCCACAAGAACACTTGGGGTTAATCGTTCGTTGTCTTCCCAGGCTTGCTTGTAGGTGTCACGGTGTATGGTTAAGCAAGTCTGAGGTATGTGATTTTTTTCGTATTTTTTGGTTTATCTTCTAAGCTATGAGGGAAAAGGGTTGAGAAACTAACTAACTCTAACTAGTGATCTAAGTCTAAATTAACTAGCGTCAGCATCCGTTCCCACTTACCGGACACACCCTGAACTATGCAACTGTGGTTTAACAAACGCTAATCGTTACTGGGATCACCACACGTAACGCAAGTGCTCGAAGCGGTCGTACTGAGGCACCTATTTAGCCTAAGTGTGATAAGCAGCCGATTCCTTAGCTAGCCGTACACACCCGTGGGTGCTCGTAACTAAGTCGTACTTATCACACGTTCTAGCCTAGCAATGAGCAGCCGATTCCTTGACTAGCCGTACACATTGGACTACCACTGGGATTACCAAGCGCAGATCCTGGAATACGCTACTGGGTTACCAAGCAATCCAATGCTCGTAATCAAGTCGTACACATGCGTTGCGACAAGCAGCCGATTCCTTGATTAGCCGTACACGTCTGTAGACGCTCGTAATCAACTCATACTTGTACGCACTAGGAAAGCAGTAAATAAACAACAATAAATAAAGCCACGTGCTGCAAGGTTTATCCAATCAAGTTCATCTTTATTGCCGTACACAACTTGGGTTCAGGTTACAAGCTGCTCGAATAAAGAGCCGTTCACTCTAGGACTCCTACTGCGGGCACATGGGGAAAAATTCTAACTCTGGAGTGATCAATCTGCCAGAGCTTCGCTACTTCTAGCCAAGATTGGGAAATGAGGGGAGTGCCACCTCTTATTTATAGATATGGCGGCGGACCGCGATATCGCAGGGAAAGACGCGATATCGCAGCGGTCGCGATATCGCGTACACGATATCGCGGCACATGCAGGTCGCGTCTCATCAATAACCTAGTAGAAATGATAGAAGAGACCATTCCAAATCTAGAGATACAAATGATGGATAGGATGGAAAGATAGGATACAAATATAAGAGTGATAAATCATGTGATGGACTATTTCAATGGGTAGGTGTCGATGCATCCCTATTGATGCATTGGTTGATGTGTCAATGCAGTGTCTATCTCTACTTATATAAATGCACATACCCACTGCATTTATGGCATCGTTAAGTCAAATAGAGTAGCCAAGTTCTCACAGTTTTATTCTATCAGGATTAGAATAATTTCTAAGTACCCACAATAGGAATTCAGGGATTGTACAGATCCTTATTCAAACATCAATGTACTTGAACACTTTCATGTGCTGATGATAAGGATGAGATTCTTGGAACTCCTTGCAGCGTTTAGGAATAGTTTAATGTTTCCATTCATGCACTTTATGTTCATGTTTCTAGTTAGTTAATACACTTAATAATCACACATAAGTACAACTTCCTTAAACATACTATTAATACTTGGTAATCCTAATTGTGTTATCGCTTGGTTTGGCCAGTAGCCTAACACTTGGTAATCCAATAGCATTCATAGCAAGTTCAAGGTGTGCATGAAAGCTAGGCCCATATGCTTATGTTAGGATAATTAGATTAAGGCATTAGATAGTTAATTAAATTAATTCATAATTCATTACTTTGTGTCACACTTAGATTAAATCAAATAAAGTATAAGAATTAATAAAAATCATGTGCCTTGGCCTACACTTAACCATACCCTTGCACTTACACAAGTGAAGCCAAGAAGACAACAATCATGTCTTTAAGTCACTACTTTGGCTATTTTGCATTTAGGAGTAAAGTCCATGAAATTTGACCAGATCACTAGTGCAATGCTCGTGATTCCTATGGTTGGGCATAAGGACTACTCACTACTCATCATTGGCACCATTGACAGGGAGGATGCTAGTTATCTAGATTACTTATATTATAAATGATCGCTATAAAAGTATTAACGATTTATCTTTTGAAAAATATTAATATTTTAAGTCACACACATTATTAATTAAAAACATGTGTCCTTCACATAGAATCGATAACCCATCACATGATGAGAACACTAGTAGGAAAAATGGTAGGATCTATATTAAAGAGAATTGAAGTGAATTACTAAATGCAGGGGGTCTCATATGCTCATTTACATCCTTACTACATTCAAAGACTACGTTTAACTGATGCAAAAAACACAAGAGGGGATGAACAAGTCCTAGAACAAGGAGGGCCTCAAGGCCTAGGGCCTTCTCTAAACCTAGAAAAGATGAATCAAGGGACCATAGGAGGAGATATAGGAGCCATGATGATTTTCCCAGTTCACCATCTTCCTCTTCCTCTTCAATGTATAGTTCTGATGAAGATGAACATAGTTATAGAGATAGAGATACACTAAAGGGATCAGATGAAAATAATAAAAGAATGCAAAGGCAAGATGAAAGACACCAAACAAAGCATAGAAAAGATCATCACTATTACATAAATTGAAATAGAGATTATCACCATGACATATCTAATGAAGATGAATCCTTGTTGCCTATCATAAGCATGATACAAATTAGGGAGGTAGTTCCAATACCTCATAGGCATCAAAGGAGATGAAGTGTCTTCCTTAGGGTGCATCAACAAAATTCCCTCAACATGATCCCATCGACATGGTCAGGTTGATGCATGGTTTGATGCATTGATGTGACCTTGTCAACATAGTGTCTTGTCTTACCTATAAATACATGCTCAACATCCACATTTATGGCATCCATTCATTAGTTGCTAGTCGAACTCTTGCATTTTTGTCCTCCCAAAGTTAGAATATTTTCTAAGTGCCCATAGTAGGAGTAAGAAGTGTACAAATCTTTATTTGAGCATTGATGTACCTGAGCACCTCAATGTGAACAACAATAAAGATGAGCTTTCTTCATAAGCTTTGCAGCATTTGGAATTAGTTTATTGTTTACTTTAAATACATTTATTATTTGAGTAATTTATTTTAATGCATTCAATTAATTAATTAATTAGCAATTAATTAATATACATAAATATGACCATTTTGAGCATACGTTAACATTTGGTAATCCTAGTAGTGCTTAATGCTTCGTAACCTAGTGATGTTGCAACATGGTTCAGGATGTGCACAATAAATGGGAACGGATGCTTATGTTAGGATTAGTTAAGATATTAGTCAATCATTAGATTAAGTAAACATTTAAGTACTTCATTTTCAGCTAAGTGAAAAATATAAAATGATAAAAATCATATGCCTTAGTTACACTTAACCATACCTTTGCACTTCATAAGTGAAACAGAAAAGACAATGATCATGTTTGTTAGATTCACTACTAAGACCTAGTATACTTAGAGATCTAAAGTCTACAAATTTTGACTAGATCACTTAGTGAACATTAGTGATTCATATAGTTGGCTGTAGGGATTGCTCACTACTCATCATTGGCACCATTTCTAGGGACTTTAGTTAGCTATGTGCGCTATTTAGGAGTTAGTGAAATTATATAACAATGTTGTAATGGACCCAAAAGTTAACATCATTAAGAATGATAATAATAATAACAAGAGCACAATTTTTTTTCAATTTAATATGGGTTCTTCTCATAGGGGAGACTCTCCATTTCAATACAAAGGTAGATCTAATCAACAATGATGCAAAGGATCAAAACCGCTAGTGCCCCAACAATGCAAAGTGGCTATAGTCATCCTAATAAGCATGTGCTAGACTTCACCTTCATCTTGCATCAGGATGAACAACTACAGTGGAGGGACATGGAGTGAAACATTGTGTTGCCACCTGATCAATCAGTTCTTGTGATGCTACTCCAAATTCTCATAAAATTGGGCATCCATGGGCTCAATGTTGAATATGTTGTGCAGGACCATGACTATCAGGATTATCATTTCACTAACACATAATAGAAGAAAGATCAACAATAGGAGATGCACTACAAGGCATCAAAGGGAAAATGGTTCACAAACCCTTGTTCCTACTAGGCCAGAAGAAAGGTAAGGATCCCTTCTCCAGGGATTCTCAAAAAAGTAACTCTCCTCCCTTCTTCTTTGATAAAGGAGGCCCTAACTAGAATTTATAGTCCACTATAAACAATCCTGGTACCAAAAAGAATCAGTCCCATGACCATGGGGGCACTAAAGAAGGGAGTTAAGGCAAGAACCAGGACAAGCACCAAGATAGAGATAGACATGGTGAGCATGGCCATGACCAAAGGAGAAGGAGTAGTAGGCATTGCACTAGTGCTGGCTCTCCTCCCTCTTTGCCTTCAATGTTCTCATCTTGTTCCTCCTCTAGCTCTAATCAAAGTCACAGATGATGTGATTATGACGGAGGTGCCTAGCGAGACAGAGAGGATCATAGGGCCCACAAAAATAGTAAAGACCAAGGGCATATGCAATCAAGGGATGTCAATCACCATGAAAGAAAGGATAACAAAGGACATCATAAGAATCATGGCCATCACTGAGGCTATTACTATGATGAGCATTTACTTGCAACAAGGAACATGCTAAACATTGTAGAGGCTATGAGAATTCCAACAAGGCATCTAAAACATAGCAAAATTAAAAGGTTGGATATGAAAAATATCTCCAAGTTCAAAGAGAGATACAACTTAGATCCATAAAATAATCTTTAAACCTTTCATGATGCTTGTGTCTTGAAAAACATGGAAAACAAATAGTAAAAACTAAAGCTTTTCCCAAGGACACTCATCAAGGAGGCTAAAAGCCAGTACTAGTCCTTAAAGCTGGAACTAATTAGACAATGGAGTACGATGCTTGAACTATTCAATGACAAGTATCAAACGTACTCCCGAGTGTCTAATCTAAGGAAGTAGATCCAAGGGTGAAGACAAGCAACACATGAATCCTTGGATGTAGCCATGCATAAATATTACTCTCTATTGCATAGGTGCCTAGGCCATGGTTTTTCTCAGTGGAAGTAGCTTTGCCATATAGTAGATGGATTTTGAACAGAAACAAGGAGAATTCTTGGGATCTATGCCCAAGGAAGACTTTCAAAACTAAGTATACATCATATTCAAAGGCTAATTGAGTAGGTAACCAAAGAAGAAGGAGAGTTAAGAAAAAGAGAAAGTGTGAAGGAGTACAATCAGGATCCTCCATTTGAGAAAGGGAAGTCTGGTTCTATGAAAGCTAAGAGGAGGCACCACTTGATGAAGTGGTGCAATGTAAAACCTTGCTGATCCAAAAATCTATTTTTGAAATATCAACCAAGGTAGACAAAATGTGGAATTTTTTGGATGAAAAATTTCATATTGCTCTTAGAATATCTATAAATAGTCCAAAGAGCAAGGTAGCAATTATAACCAAAGGAGAATGAAAGAAACTAAACATCGCCATCAAAGGGATAAGGGCAAAGCTACTACCATTGAAGATGTTGTGGAATCTGAGATAGATGATTATGACGGATGTGACATCTACCACTATGAGCATTGTAACGAATGCTATCTCATTGTGTCACACTTATAGGAGTCTAGGTATACATGCTAAATCTAACATTGGCAAGAAGATAAGCACCTAGAAGGTTGCCTTAACCTTAAGGAAACTATAAGCAATTCCATCAAAAACAAGCCTACTATCCAAGTGGAGCTCCACCCCAACCTCATGAGTAATACCAGCAATGGTAACACCCACAGTCTTGGGAGATGCCACCACCAAGGTAGTAATACCCATATCAGTAGCCAAATCCCTATGGGTACTATGTTCAATAGCTAATTTCTCTACGTGATCCTTATAGTCACATCTCTTTTCAATGCCACTACTACCTTCCTAAATACTCCAAAGCTCGACTGTCAAGATGGAAATCCTCATTTCCTTTCTACCCTCATCCTTCTACACTTGTACCTCATCCTCAACTCAATTGCTACCAGCTCCATCCATGCATGGCAAAATTCCTACCCAGCTACAACAAAGAAATGCCACAAGGGCTATTAACTTACAGCTAACTCCTTAGCTAAGTGGTTTAGAGAATAAACCCTAAAAAAGACCTTTCTTCTGAACCAACAATCCTTCTAGGCCCACAAACACCTGTGACTAATGACCCTACTTTTTCATAATCCTCTACAACCTCATTCAAGATCCCTTCAAACCAAATGCCTCCCAAAGTACATACTATAATGTCAACACATGTGGTCACAAATTGGATTAAGACTACTCACCTTCCTAGGAAAAGATCTAATCCCATTAGTCCCCTCATTTATTTGGAAATCACTGGGAATGAGCCTTGCAAGGCTCTTCTAGACTCAGGTTTTTGTGTGAATTTGATCTCCCATGAAATGTACAAAGCCTAGATCTTGCCTCCACTAAAGAGCAACATTCGTCTTGAGTTGGGAGATTAGTCCATCACCATGTCCTTGGAATTGGTGAAGGACATTATGACCACCATCTGTGGGTGGTCCTATCCTACTGACTTCCTAGTAATTTGTGTAACCAATTAAAAGGGGGGCTTACCAATCATCATAGGAAGGGATTGGCTAAGCATCATAGATGCATAGCTAAGAATTTGAGACCTCTCCTTGGAAATTTCCAAGGAAAATAATATTGCATTGCATATAGTGACATAAGGTGCAACTATTTGTAGAAATTATGGACCATCAAAAGCGCATCAATCACAGCATGAAAATAGTGTGCCGATGTGACAAAATTTCAAAGGTTCCTATACACAGTAGCCACAAAATAGAAGGCCACCCAGTGATTGACAACTAATCAAGAATGTAATTCAACAATATACATGGAACCAACTAAGAGCATTATCAGTGTCTACATTAAAGGCATAGATAAACTGGAGCAAGTTCATCACCTACTCTTTGATGATTAACCTAATGATACTAACTAGGGAGAGTTGGAGATCCTTGAAAGTTTTAAATAGGGGCCCCTTAAGTTGAAAACTTTGCCAATTGAAATGCAGTATGCTTTTCTGAAAAATGGCAAGCTGGTCATTATCAATGTCAATCTTACTCTTATGTAAAAAAATAAGTTGTTGGAGGTGGTCAACAAATGGCCAACAACCTTTGCTTAGTCATATCCTAAATTCACTAGGATTGATCCTAGTATATGCCAGCACCACATCTACACGAATCCTTCCATGAAGGCAAAGAGGTAGCTACAGCAACAGTTGAACCCCAAATTGAAGCAAATCATCAAAGAGGAGCTTAAATAATTTCTCAAGGAAAAGTTCATCTATCCCATTACGAATAGTGAGTGGGTTAGCCCACTTGTGATAGTGCTAAAGAAAGGTGGCAAATGAAGGGTTTGCATCAATTTCAGGCTATTGAACATGCCAACATACAAAGATCACTTTCCATTATCATTTGTGGACTAGGTGTTGGACACCATTTCTAGGCATTACTACTATAGCGTTTTGGATGGTGGCTATAACTAAATTCAGATCACATCAAAAGATCAATCCAAAACAACATCCATGAATCCCTAGGAGACTTTTGCATATACAAAGATGTCGTTTTGCCTATGAAATACTTGTACTACATTCCAACATCTTGTCCTGAGCATCTTTCAACAATAGATTGGTAGTGGAATGGAAGTCTTCATGGATGACCTCCCCACCTATGGGGCTACATTTGAGTAAGCCCTAGACCATCTTGACTGATGGGTCATGGTTGGTTGCATCAATGAGGCCTCATTGATGTGACCCCATCAACACAACCCCATTGATACAAGGTCTATTTTTTACTATAAATACATGCTCATAAACCACATTTATGGCATGCGATTGATAGTATTAGATGAACTCTTATAGTTTGTTCATTTGAAAGTGAGAATATTTCTCCTAAGTAACTGTAGCAAGAGTCATTAAGTGTATGGATCTTTATTTAGGCATTATTGTACCTAAGCACAATGGTGTGTACGGCAATAAAGCCGAGCTTCTTAATAAATCTTGTAGCATTCTGGACAATTTAGATAAAAATCATATGCCTTGATTACACTTAATCACTCCTTTGTACTTCAAAAGTGTAATTGGGAAGATGATGAATGACCTTAGGTCAAGGTTCACTTCCTAGAAGACTAGTGCACTAGAAACTATGGAGTCCATGGAATTTGACTAGATTGCGTGTGAACACTTTGTGATTCATATGGTTGGGCATAGGGGTACCTTGCCACTCATCATTGGCACCATTACTGGGGACTTTTTTTGTTGAACATGTGCTATCTAGGATTAGTAACCATTATTAATATCATTGGATGAACTCAAGGTCAACATCACTCTCACATGACCTGTAAGTATAAAAGCACATTGATCATTCTCATTCTTGCAAAAAGTCTTCCTCCCACAGGTATGAAGATGTCAAACTATCGATCCCACAAGAGTGCAAAGTGGTATATACTCATCCAGATGAGTATGTATTAGACTTCATCTTCATCCTACACCAACATGGGCAGCTGCGATGGTGTGACATGGAGGACAATATTGTAATGTCCCCTAATCAATATATGCCCAGGTTGCTATTTCAAACCCTTAAGAAGTTAGGCATCTCGAATCTTAATAAGGAATACGTTGTGAATGGTTATGACACTTGGGACTATCATCCCATTGAAACATAATGCAAGCAAGATCAACATTAGGAGAAGCACCATGAGTTTGCAAAGGGGAAACACTTCACTAATCCCTTATTCCTACTAAATCAAGATGACAATGAGCTCCTTCCTTTGAACATTCTCAACATGAAGATTCTCCACCCCTAGTTGTTGGTGATGAGGGTGTGGCCCTAACCTTGTGATCCACTATTGATAAACCAAGTTCAAGAAAAAGTGACAATTAAGGTAGGAACTCAAGTAAACATCATGATGGCAAGGGATCCAAGGATGGTGGTCGTAATGAGCAAAAAGGTGATGGAAAACACCATGGTGATGGTGGAATTCTACCTTCATCTTCATCCTCTTCATCCAATTTTGAACATTCCTCTTCATCTGCTAATTCTCATAACAACTACTATCGAAATAATTGTGATGAAGATGATCAACAAGAAAACAATGATTGTCAAGACCATCAAGAACGCAAAGGTGACAGGAATCATCATCGAAGTCATCAATGCAATGATGATGATGAACCTCTATTCATGAATAGAAGTATGCTTAACATTGCAGAGGTAGCAAAGATCCCAACCAAGCATGTGAAAGATAGTCAGATCAAGTGCTTGGACATGAATAATATCCTAAGATTTGAGGGGAGATACAACTCTAATCCATAGATGCATATACAAGCTTTCAACAATGCTTGTGCCTTATAGAAAATTGAAAATGACTGGTAGAAACTCAAGCTTTTCCCCAGGACACTCATCAAGGAAGCTAAAAGTTGGTACCAATCCTTGGAGCCAGAATCCATTCATTGATGGAGTACCATGTTATACTTAATGATAAATACTAGACATACTCCAGAGTGACTAACCTGAGAAGGAAAATCCAAGGCTAGACATAAGAAACACATGAACCCTTGGATGCTACCATGGGTAGATATTACTCTCGCTTACATCGATGCCTTGGCCATGGTTATTCTCAAAGGGAACAACTCTGCCACAAGGGAGAGCAAAAACTACAAGAACTCTTGAGGTTTATGCCCAAGGGAGAGTGTCTAAATTAAGAACTCATTAGATCCAAAGGCTTATAAAGTAAGTAGAGAAAGAAGAAGGTGAGTTGTGAAAAAGGGAAAGTGTAGAAGAGTATAATAGGAATCCTTCTATCCAAAAAAAAGGAGGTCTGATTTTGTGATGAGGAGGAGTCACCACTCAATGAAGTAGTGAACAGGAAAACCTTGCCTATTCAAAAATATGTTTTTGACATTTCAACAAAGGTTGACAAATTATGGGATCCATTGGATGAAACGTTTCAAACTACTACGAAAATTGCTGAGGCATCCAAAGAACATTATAGTGATCGTCACCACAGGAGGTAGAAAGAAGTTGAACATGCCTACTAGAGAGGTAAGGATAAAGCTGTTGCCATAGAGGAAGTTATGGAAACCAACTTTGATGATGATACTAGTTGTGACATCTATCAATAAAAATATCCAAAGGGGTGTTTCCCTATGGTGTCACACTTACAAGAATCTGAGGTGTATGCATTAAATCCTGACTAGCATGTAGGTAAGCACCCAGATGATTACCTTATCCTCAAGGCAATCCAAGGCAGTTTCACCAGCAACAATAAGCTTATTACCCAAGTGGACTGCCACCACAACCATATGAGCAATACCAATAGTGGCACCAACTATAATTGTGGAGAATGCCACCACCAAGGCAACAATACCCTTATAGGCAACCATATCCATATGGGTACTATGTTTAGCAACCCATTTCTCCACAAAGTTTTACAAGCCATGCCTCATTTCAGCATCACTATTACCCTCCAGAGTATCATTGAACACATTCACCATCTACTCAAGGAGAGAACCCATATCCATACCATCCTTCGCATTTGTTTGCACACATCCCTGAGTCCTCAAGCTAGTTACCTCCTACTCCATCCATGTAAGGAGAAATTCCTCCACATCTACAGCAATGAAATGCTACAAGGGCTATACATTCACAATCAGCTTTCCCACCGAGTGGTTTAGACAATTGATCTGGGAAACAATCCTTTTTCTAACCTAAAAATCCTCCCAAACCCTCACAACCTAATGCAACTAGTTGCCTTGCATCTCCAACATCCTCATCCTCTGCATCAAACACCTTCGAGTGCCCTTCAAACCAAACACTATGATGTTAACTCATGTTGTTTCTGATTGGATCAAGGCTGGAAATCTTCCCACAAAAAGATATGACCTTGGAATTCCACTCATTTACCTACAAATTTCTAGAAATGAGCCATGCAAGACTCTGCTTGATTATGGTTCTAGTATCAATCTCATCTCTCATGACATGTACAAGGCATGAAAGCTTCCACCTCTCAAGAAAAGTAACATCCATTTAGAATTGGCAGACCAATCAATCATTGTTCCTTTGGGATTAGTGGAGGACATTGTGACCACAATTAGTGGGTGGTCCTATCCTACCAATTTTTTGATGATCAAAGTTAAAAAATCCAAAGGTGACTTCCCCATCATTATGGAAAGAGCATCGTTAAGCACAATTGATGCACATATGGGCATAAGGAATCCCTCCTTGGAAATTTCCAAGGAAAATGAATTTGGAAGGCTAGAGAAGAAGCGTATTCCATGCATCACATACAACGATAACGAGTGCAATTGCATGTAAAATATTTAGTTCATCAAAAGTACATACATTAAAACATGCAATTAGTGTGCATAAGAAATAGATATTTAAAGCTGTCTATACATAGAAACAACAAAACAAGAGGACACCCAGTGGTTGACAGCTGACTCAAATAGCAACACATTATGCATGAAACCAACTAAGGGCCTAACATGTGCTTATGTTGAAAGCATGGATGAACTTGAGCAAGTTCATCACCAACTCTCTAATGATGAAGATGATGATACCTACTGGGAAGAGTTGAAAATCCCTAATAACTTCAAGTAGGACCCCTAGAGTTAAAAATTCTACCAACCAGCATGGAATATGCATTTTTAAACAATGGCAAGCCAATCATAATCAATGCCAAACTTGCTCCTAGATAAAAAGAAAAGTTTTTAATGGTGGTTAACAAATGGCCAACAGCCTTTGCTTGGTCATATTCTAAGCTGACTCGAATTGATCCAAGGATATGCCAACATCGCAATTATATCGACCTAGCCATGAAGCCAAAAAGGTAACTATAGAGGTGGCTAAACCCCTAATTAAAGTAGACTGTCAAGAAGGAAACAGAGCAACTCCTCAAGATAGGGTTCATCTATCCCATTGCAGATAGTGAGTGGGTTAGCCCACTTGTAATTGTGCCAAAGAAAGGTGGCAAGTGGTGGGTCTGCATCAACTTCAAGTTATTGAACATGCAAACATTTAAAGATCATTTTTCATTGTCATTTGTGGACCAAGTATTGGACACTATCTTTGGGCATTACTATTATAGCTTCTTGGATGATTATAGTGGCCATAACCAAATCCAAATTATGCTAAAATATTAGGCCAAGATAACATTCACAAATCCTTAGGGGGCTTTTGCATATTGTAAGATGCCATTCGCTCTATGCAATGCCCCTACAACATTTTAATGCCTAGTCCTTAGTATTTTTCAACAACAAATTGGTAGTAGGGTAGAAGTCTTTATGGATGATTTTTCTACCTATGGGGCTACATCTAAGCAAGCCCTAGATCACCTTGAGTAGGTTCTGAAAATATTTTTTGGAACAAACCTTACACTCAATTGGCAGAAAAGTCATCTAATGGTCTAGGAGGGCATAGTATTAGGGCATCAAATTTCACAAGAAGGGATTGAGATAGACCCAAAGGAGATAAGAGTCATCCAAGGAATAATAAGTCAACCAGAGACAGTTAAAGATGCATGATCATTCCTTAGACATACTGGCTACTACTAGTAATTCATATAGAATTTCTCTAAGATCGCAAAGTTGTTGGTCGAGCTTACGAAGAAAGATGCTCCATTCATCTAAACCAATAAGTATGAACATGCATTCAAATAGTTAAAGGAAAAACTTGTAGAAACTCTAATTCTATAGGCACCAGACTGATCCAAACCATTTCACATAATGACAAATGCATCTAATTATACTTTGGGAGTAGTTCTTACACAGTTCAACGATAAAAAATGCCCATATTACATCCACTATGCAAGTTGAAGCATTGTATATGCACAACTGAATTACATCACCATGGAGAAAGAATTAATGGTAGTGGCGTATGCTCTTGAAAACTCAAGCACTATGTGCTTGGTTATAAGGTATTTGTACACACAAACTATAGTGACATCCACTTCCTAATGAACAAGTTAGCGATGAGCCCTGGTATCATATGGTGGCTCATGATTTTGCAAGAATTCGATCTCACAATGGTAGATTGGAAAGAAATCTAGAATGTGGTCACTAACCACCTCTCTTAATTAAGATGGGATAATAAAAAGGATGAGAGTCTACTCTTTGATAAGTTTTTAGACAAACTTCTCTTTACAGGAGTAATAAATGATCAAGTACCCACAAAAAAAACATGGTACAATGGCATCCTTACCTATCTTCTCACTAAGAAGATGCCACAAGATCTTGACTTTAGAAAGAAGCAACAATTTCTTTATCAAGCCAAATACTTCATGGAAATCAATAGACACATCTACAAGGTATGTGCCGATGGCCTAATTCATTGGTGTGTCCCTGATGAACATCAACTGCACATTCTTCAGGATGCTCACAATGGGCCTTACGAAGGCCACTATGCAGGGAGATGCATGGCCATAAAAATCTTGATGGTAGGATACTATTGGCCTACAATCCTCAAGGATTCCCACCAATTTATCCGTTATTAACAAGATGATGGGATGACCACTCGAATGAAAGATCCTCAACAGTGGATTCAACCACTGGAGCCCTTTCACATATGGAGCATTAACTTCATGGGTCCCATCACATTTATCTCTAATGGAAAGGCATATATCATCATAGCAATCAACTACTGCATCAAATGGGCAGAAGTAGTAGCCATCACTGATTGTACATCATTCACTACTACTAGAGTTATATAACAAAATCTTGTAAACAAGTTTGGGGTGCCACATGCATTAATTTCTAATAATGGAACTCATTTCACGGGTGCCACTTTTAGAAAGTTGATGTAATGCTTGGGGGTTGAACATAAATTAAGAACACCCTATCACCCCGAAGCCAATAGTCAAGCCAAGGTAACCAACAGGGAAATCAAAAAGATCCTAATAAGGACCATAAGCAAATATAGGAAAGATTGGAGCACAAAACTCAATGATGCCCTATGAGCCTACTGCTCAACATGGAAACTTCTTATTGGCTACTCTTCCTACAAGCTAGTGTATAGAAAACTTCCAATGCTCCCAATTCAATCTGAGCCTCATACACTCTCAACAACTTGTGATCTAAATCTTGACCTAAGTCTAACACAAAAAGAAAGATTGATCAACCTCAATGTGCTAGATGAAAGTTGATTGGTGGCCCTATCTTTCAATGAGGTGCACAACACATTCAACAAGCAACGTCATGATCTCAAAATATGAAAAGTAAAATTTCAGCTAAAAGATAATGTTCTCTACTAGAATCCCACACACATACCCCAAAAGACAAATTTTCAAACATTGTGGGAAGGACCTTATATAATTGATCAAACCTTTTCCATTAGGGCCACGTTAATCTACAATCCTAAAAGCCCAAATAAAAAGTAGTTGGTTAATATCTAACAAGTAAAACCTTTCCTCAAACCAAGACAAGCCAGTACAACTACCACCTTAATGGATGGACAACCATGCTCCATTTTTCAGATCTCCTACTTTCAAAATAGTCATGGGGGAAATGGCCACCTTACTGACCATCCACATGGCTCCTCAGTCTTTCACTTTTTTTTTTTACATATTTTTGTTTTACACTTTATTGATTTTTACCTTTTTCTTTTTTTTCATTCTATTTATTTTCTCAATTTTTTGTTTTACAACATTGTTAGTATGTTTTACCTTTCTCTATTATTGTATACATTCTTGTATATTTTAATTTGTTTAAGTGATTTATTATTGTAGGACATAATGCCACTATTGTTGTTTACTAATGATGGTTTGTGCTTAATGTTGTGATTGTTAATGTGTGGTTTCTATTTTTGAATTCTGATGTCTAATGACTATGACATCGTTTATTTTTCATGAAATAGGTAGTGAGTCCACGTCATCCACCCATTCAACAAATCCTATGGTTTTCTTTATTCTAGAAGTTTGAAGTCCCTTTCATTAAATAAACTTTTAATCAATTAATGACCTTAGTAGTTCTTGAAAAAGAGAAGGATTCAAATATTTGTACAAGGTGTTAATGCAAAGGGCCTCAATACTCTTTGTACTCTTCTACTTGCTTGAGTGCTTGTATCTTCTCATGAACTTCTTACCATTCCATTCCAACCACTAATAGGAAGTCAAATAAAGTGTTTGCATGGTGTGGTTCCCATCCAAAAGATAAAAAATAAAAAATAAAAATACAAAAAAAACACATGATAGGAATTTAAAGCACATCCCTTAGAAAAATAAATGGGCTATAAGCACTGGTTATGGGACTAAAAATACATGTTACCCATGCCTGAAGATCCCCTCTAACTAAGGCCCTCTGTCACTTCCTACTTCCCTTTTCTTCTCTTTATGGAACAATGGTTGTTTTGTGGGAGCACTCTTGTGTCTTGAGTGGGTAGATCGGTCTTGGAATGGTGATGCAAAGTCACTGAAAGAGGTTGGTTTTACTCTAGACTAAGGATGGATCTTCACAAGGGACTTCTTATGACCTCAATTCAGGATTCCATCCCACCTTCTCAATCATCCATCTATGCTGCCATAACTCACCTCATTCCCAGTTTCTATGTTATGTCTAATGTCTTAGTTTGACATGTTGGAATTCCTGGATGGATTCTTCCGGGTTGGTCCTTAACTTTTCATGATCATTAATCAACTATGGGGCCCATAAGCTCCTTAGTTGAGGTTATGCAAAGGCAAAAAAAAGGGCATGTGTCTGCTATGGGGAGGAGCCACTTGCATATCTTTTGGCTTGGTCAGTTAAGTTCCTTACTTTAGACATTGTTACAATCCTATCTTTTGCATATCCCATTATGTATCCTACTCGGTGCTCCTTTAAACTTTCATTAAATTCATTCTCCACACCATTTTCTCAATTTTCTAAATTTCTAAGCTCCAAAATCCTCTTCCACTATTTTCATTCTATTCATGGCTTTTTGTGTTTCCATTTGATCCAAATTTCACTCAAAAACTCCTTGGATTTTGAAAGTTTGACCAAAGTCAACAGAAGTCTACAATGGTCAACAACTATGTTGACAAGGCCCCATCGACGTAGCCAACCCCAACAATGAGGCCTTGTCAACACATGTTAAAAACTCTATATATACTACTGCATTGCAATTTTTTAACATTTGCTTCATAACATTAGGGGAATTTTTGCCATTTTTCAGAGCCCATAACTTCCCAATTGTTTATCCAAATCACTCCATTCTTTGATCCTATAGCTACCAAAGGTAAGATCTTCCTTGTGGGGACTATAAACCTTAAGGTTTTTGATGAGACATGATTCGCATAGGCCGTGATATCGCATCCCCCACGATATCGCGTACACGATATCGCGTCTTCCCTACGATATCGCGTACATGATATCACAATCTACCGCTATCTATAAATAAGATGTGGCTCTCCCTTATACAGGTAGGAGGAGTTAGAAGTAGTGAAGCTCTGGCAGTTTGATCCCCCCAGAGTTAGATTTTTTCCTGTGTCTGCTCGCAGTGTGGTGAATGTAATTGTACGGTGTCTTTATTCGAGTGTGCCGTACTTGGACATGCACATGACCGGCAATAAAGATTGAGATTACTTCATCATTTCAGCATTCACTTTGTTATTTATTCATTTGTTATTTATTTAATGTTATTTACTATTTTCTCTCTCTCACCCTTAAACTCCTAGAATGCAAAACGAGTACGACTTGATTACGAGCATTTAAGTGTGACTGCTTGGTAGCCCAGTGGTGTAGCTAGGATCTACGCTTGGTAACCCAGTGGCGTATCTGGGATCTACGCTTGGTAATCCCAGTGGTGTACCTAGGATCTATGCTTGGTAGTCCCAGTGGTAGTCATGCACGAGGTCCAAGATGTGTACAGTTGATCAAGGAATCGGTTGCTCGTCGTACTTAGGCTAGATTAGATTCTCTTACCCTTGCCCTCTTAGCTTAGCTTAGTTAATATTATTTTCCACTGTCTCAAGAGTAGCATAGAATTAGAAACACATCATACACCTCACTCTAGACTAAACCATACATGATAAATATAAACACTAGTCCAGGTGGGAAGACAGCGAACTACGACCTAAGGTTAATGATCTAGGTGCCACAACTAGTCCGTCTGTGGAGTTCGATCGGATCGCACGTGAGAATGCTCATATTCGTATGGTTGAGCATAGGGGTACCTCACCGCTCATCAGTTTTCAATGAAATGTTTTGAAATTTTTTCTAACTCCCCCAAAGGGTTAATAAATAAAACGATATGAAACCATCAAAATTTAAGAGTTAACCATTCCAACACCCTCCAAAATGACTTGTTAACATAAAAACATAAATAAAATAATGATTAAAACTGATTAAATTAGCCATAATCACAACTTAGCCAAGTGTAACTATCCTAAGGAGATAACCATGTTACACAACAATTACTAACCTATGGTCATGTTATAATTATAGATGGCACCAAGATCGAAATGATCACAAGAATGAGAATCCTCTCAACCAAGGGAGAAACAACCTAGAACTGGAAGGAACCAATAAGAACAAGCCCAAGAGCCGCCGGAGGCAACCCATGCAATGGTACCTCTTTGAGAGGAGCTCGAAGTGGAATCTATTTGATAGATTCTTGAAGAAGAAGTTCCATCAGAACAATCATAGTGAAGGGAAGCACCAAGACCCATACCAAGGCTTGAAGTCACACTAACATAAGCCTGCCTTGACACCATCATGCCTTATGAGATCCAACACTTAGTTGTCTAGGAACTAAACTTTAGGCCATTTTTAGAACATCCTCCAATAGATGTGAAATTACAATTGCAAACCTCTCCCATATGGCTAGTCATCACTTCCAGTAGGGAGTGGTACATGGGAGAGATGTATCTCTTTTGGAATAACAGAAGGCCAAGATCCATAGTGAAAATCAAGGATATTCAAGTGTCCTACTTAGCTGAAACTATCGCATAGGCATTGGGGTTGCCTAACATTGGGACATAACTGGCAAAGCTATTAACATAAGGTGACCCTGAGGCCAAAAAAAAGTGAACTCAACAATGTTATAGGATCAACCGTAAAGAGTACGATGTGCTCACATCGATGGAACACATATACTTCAAAATCATAGCCTATCACCTCAATCCAATAGTGAGGCCTAGCAAAGTGACTACCTTTTTTTCGTAAGCATGCACTACTCTAAGTGAGAGATTTCCAGCAAACCTTCTACAACTGATCTATTTAGAGATCGAAAAGTGCTTTAAAGAAAATGAACATGGAAGGAGAACCCTCCCTTTTTCATACCTCATCCAAAAACTTTGCAAAAGGGTAAGGATCATCTACAATGCAAATGACACAATCAAACATGCTTCTTTGGCCTCATGGTCTAAAATAATGAAGGACAAGATACCTGCTATGACTAAAGAAGAGGAGCAGTAGCTGCCACCTCTACCACCTACTCAAGAAACAATGCTAGAAACTCATGCAATCATCAAGTGCTTGCACAAAATCTAAGAAAAGCTCTTGCATGAACAAGAGCAATGTATAGGAATGAGTGGTGCAAAACCATCTGTATATCAACCTACGATGAGTCACCTTAATGATGAGGCTCGAACAATCTACTAGATGGAAAGAGGTGGATCAATATTCTCTATCCAATGAATGTAGTTGTCCATAAGGTCATATCCTAATGCTCGAGAAGTGACGATGTCATTATCTCAACACCATTTATTCCTAGAAATCACTGGGAATGCCACCTCCATTTCAGTGCATTTGGAGGAGGGCAAGAGGGCAACTGTACTAATGATGCAACACCAAGGGTAAGAGACCATTTCTAAAGTAGTCACTAATCAAATTGCTGAAGCACTTAATTCACCTATAGCATATGTCCTAGAAGTATCTACACTTCAAGATGTGCAAACATCTATAGGCATGATCAATGAAAGATTGAATGCAGCCCAGCATGAAGAATTATTGGATCAACTAGTAGGGATTGGGCAACCAATTTTGGATATCTTCAATGTTTTAGACAAGATCACTACAATCCAGTCGAAGTTGCTAGAAGCAAAGGGCAACTGCATCATCCTAGAAGGGAAAATTGAAATGGACCAAGCACAAAACCAATGCTTGGCCATAGAAGTTGCTGAACTACATGCTCGTTTTGCTGATCCTATTCTCCTCATCCTAGTAATAACCAGAGATGAAGCTTTTCAATAGCTTCAAGAATAACTAAGACAAGCTGAGAAAATGGTGTTGGCCATCTTCAACTAGTCTATAGCAGAACCAAAAACCTACTCAATTTAGAAGGAATTGGTTCAGATGTACTAGAAAAATGAATCACTGACCATAGAAAATCATCGCATGCGTAATGTTGATACATAGAAGTAACAAATGTGAGAACTGATTCATCAACAGCAAGAGAAACTTGCTAGGGTAAATACTAAGTTGAGGAAATTGGTCATGGAGAATCTAAATCTATCTATGGTGGAAGTTTGAGCCTTATACCAGAAATTTGCCATCGAGATTCCCACTTAGAAAAATGAGGCTCTCAAATTTGAAAGAGTCAAAAACCACTATAGAGACCAAGTTGGCTTGTAGAAGGAGGTAAATGAAAAACATATTCAAATAGCTAAGGTGAAGTAAATGAAGCCCTCTAGCAACTATAGCAAGGAAGAGAAGTGTGGTAGCCCATCATTGATGGGATTGATGCCTATAACAAAGTGGAGATCTGCCTAAAGGAGTTGCAGATTGAAGAAATGATAGAATACATGAAATTGGCTAATCTCCACTCTACAAACTTGGTAATGCTGACTACCAGATGTTCATAGTCAGAACTTAAGAAGAAAGTGGTAAGCTTGTACTTGCTGTATAAGGCTGAGTTCAAGCACCATAAAGACACCAAGCAAAAGCTTAAGATAGTAAATGTTAAACTTAAAGTTCTCAGGGCATGGTTCATAGATCAAAAATCAACTACTGAGAACTTAGCCAAGAGAATGAATGATTACTAAGAGCTAAAACATGCAATTAGAGCATTCAACATCGAGCACAAAAAATTTTCTGCTTGGTTCATTAACTTAAAGGAGTTATTCCCAATGATTCCCTATCCTTGGGATGTGCCCATTCCAACCCACATTGGCAAAGCTGCGTGGATGGTGCACAATCCTAGGAGTAAGGAGGAGAAAATGAAAGCATTGCTAGATGCTTTTCACCTCTCACTAGAAGTTGTAGTAGTAGCAGGATAGCCATAACTGTCTCAACTACCACATGTGCCTAAATCTAGTGAAGGTCCCTTAGAACCTTAGGAGCCACCACCTCCTGGGACTATCTAACCTTCTTCACTAACTTCATGCCATTAGAGGACATGCTATCCAATTTTGAAGAGTCATGTCATGGTGTTTAATTTTGTATCATGAACATCATAATTTTTGTAATGTATAGATCTGTATACTCAGGCATTTAGTTTTATCAAGTTAGTTTGCTTTGTTTTCTTAATAGTTAGTTCATAATCTTGTACCTTTCCAATTTTGTAAAGAAACTTGAGGACAAGTTTTTATTCAATTGTGGAGGTATGATGGGTCGCGATTGGCTACATCGATAAGAACTCGTTGATGTAGCCCCATCAACTGGGCCCCATCAATGTGATGCCATCAACTAGGCCCCGTCGAGGTAGCCTTGTCGACGCATCATTTACTGCGCCGACATGGCCTCATCGACACAAGGTCCACTTTTTGCTATAAATACATGCTTATCAGCCAAATTTATGATATCTAATTAATAGTATTAGCCGAACTCTTGCAATTTGTTCATTTGAAAGTTAGAATATTTCTCCTAAGTGCCCGTAGTAGAAGTAATTGAGTGTACGGATGTTTATTTGAACATTGTTATACCTAAGCACAACAGTGTGTATGGTAATAAAGACGAGCTTCTTGATAAACCTTGCAGCATTCTAGATAGTTTAAATATTCATTCATGCATTTAATGATTTTAATTAATTATTTAATGTTTTCTAGTAATTAAGATAATTAAGCAAGATATGCTAGATCGATTAAATACATAAGTACGACTGCTTCAAGTGTAACACATGTTCGCTTGGTAATCCCAACAGCATTATTGCTTAGTACGCCCAATGGTGTAGCACTTGGTAACCCCGTAGTGGATACGTGGATTCATGATATGTATGAAAAGTGGGACCAAATGCTTATGTTAGGACTAGTTAGAGATCAATTAGTTAGTTAATTTAGACTAGTCATTAAATTAATTTTTCTCTCTCTTCAAAGCACCAAAGAACATAAAATATAAAATGATAAAAATCATATGCCTCAATTACACTTAACCATACCTTTGTACACCACAAGTGTAATTGGGAAGACATAAAATGACCTTAGGACAAGGTTCACTACCTAGAAAACTAGTGCACTAGAAACTATAGAGTCCATGGAATTCAACCAAATCACACATGAATGCTTTGAACTTTGTATGGTTGGGCATAGGGGTACCTCACCGCTCATCATTGAGCAAGTGCTAAAAAGATGTGTGGATATAAACCTTTGGCTCAACTAGTAGAAAAGCCACTTGGTGGTCCAAGAAAGCATTGTTCTAAGGCACAACATTTCTATAAAAGGAATCGAGGTGAATCCTAAAAAGCTAAGGATCATCCAAGGAATTACCAGACAACTAACAATCATCAAACATGTGAGGTCATTCCTTTGACACATTAGCTACTATCCATGATTCCTTGAGAATTTCTCTAAGATTGCTAAGCCATTAGTGGAGCTAACAAATAAGGATGCTTCATTTTTCTAGACCAAGAAATGGAAATGTGCATTCTAGCAAGTCAGGCGAAAGCTCATGGAAACTCCAATTCTATGAGAACCTGATTGGTCCAAACCTTTTAACATCATGACGGATGCATCAAATTATGCCTCGGGAGTTATGCTCACACAGTTGGATGATCAAAAACATCCTTACTATATTCACTATGCAAGCAAAAGCATTGTGGGTGCACAACTAAACTACATCATAATAGAGAAAGAATTTATGGTAGTGATGTTCACATTGGAAAAATTCAGGCATTATGTGCTTGGATACAAGGTGTTCATGCACATAGATCACAAGGTAATTTAGTTCCTCATGAACAAACCAATGGTGAGTCCCCATGTCATATGACAGTCGATGATCTTACAAGAATTTAATCTTACGATGGTAGATAGAAAGGGAACCCAGAATGTAGTTACTAACCACTTATCTCAATTATGATGGGACAACAAAGAGGAGAAGAGCCCACTATCAAATTAATTTCCTAACATGCCCCTCTTTACTAGGGCTATAACTAAACAAATGTCCACTGAACCCAATTGGTACAATCACATTCTCATCTATCTTCTAACTTAGGAGATGCCACATGAGTGGGACAATAGGAAGAAATAATAGTTTCTTTACTAGGAAAAACACTTCATGGAGATTAAGGGACACCTTTACAAGGTATGCGCTAATGGTCTAGTTCATTGGTGTGTTCTTGATGTTGATCAACTTTATGTTCTCCAAGATACTCATGAGGGCCCTTTGTAGGAGCCACTATGCTTGGAAACACACGGCCATTAAGATCCTCATGGTAGAGTATTATTAGCCAATACTTTTTAAGGATGCTCACAACTTTGTCCACTCCTGTGAACACTACCATTGTGATGGTGGAATGACTACTCGTATGGAGGAACCTCAACAATGGATCAAACTACTAGAGCCCTTTGACATCTAGGACATTAACTTCATGGGTTCCATCACATCCATGTCAAATGGAAAGGCATACATCATAATCACTATTGACTATTGTACAAAATGGATAGGAGCTGCATCCTTCATTAATTACACATCTTCTACAATTGCTTGATTTGTACAAAAAAATTTTGTAAACAAGTTTGGGATGCCACCTGCACTTATTTGTAATAATGATACTCATTTTATAGGCACTACCTTTTGAAAGCTCATGAAACACTTGGGGGTTGAACATAAATAAACACCTTACCACCCCCAAGATAACATTCAAACAAAGGTTACAAATAGGAAAATCATAAAGATACTAACCAAAACTATTAGTAAATATAGGAGGGATTTGAGTATAAAACTCAACGATGCCCATTGGGCCTACCACTCCACATGGAAACTTTCTATTGGATACTTTCCCTATAAGCTTGTGTACAGAAAATTACCAACTTTGACTATGTAAGCAGACCTTTGTACACTATTAACAACTTGTGACCTTGACCTTGACCTAAGTCTAGCACAAAAAGAAAGATTGATGAACCTCAACTTGTTAGACAAGAGCTGATTTGTAGCCCTATCATCTAACGAGCTACACAAGGCATTTAACAAGCAACAACATAACCTTAGAATAAGGAAAGTAAAATTTCAACTAGGAGATAGGGTCCTCTACTAAAATCCCACAGACATACCACAAAGAAGCAAGTTCCAAATGTTGTCGGAGGGGCCTTATATTATCTACGAAACCTTTCCTTCTAGGGTAATTTTAATATACAAACCTAAAAGCTCAAATAAGAAATTGCTAGTCAACATCTAACAAATAAAACCTTTCTAGGAGCTTAAGAGAGCCAATGACTAAAACACCTCAACGGATGGACATGCACACTCAATTTGTGAGATCTCCTCCTTCTAACTCAATCGTGGGAGAGATGGCCATCCAAGCTAATTAATCCAAGTGCCTTCTCAATTTTTTGTTTTTTCTATTTTTCAAAGTTTTTGTTTTACATAGTCATTAGTCCATTTCTCTCTTTCATAAATATTTTACCATTTCTTCTATATTTTACTTTATTTGATTTGAGTTTTTCTAATACTTTTCTAATGTTTTGTTTTGTTTTTCTTCATTGCCGCTAGGACTAAGTGTAACTATAGCTATTGATTGATGGTTGTTTGTACTATAATGTTATTTGATTATTGATGTCTAGATTCTATCTTTGAATTTTTGGATTAATAACTAACACATGGTTTCTTTTTCATAATAATAAGCAATGAGTCCACATCATCCACCCATCCACAAAACTCTAATGTTTGCTTATTTTGAAAATATGCAATCCCTTCTTAAATGAAACTTTTAATGAATCTATGACCTTAGTAGTTTTCAAACTTGGGAATGATTAAATTGATAAACAAGGGTGTGACTTTAAGGGAATTTAATGTTCTTTATACTTGCCTACTCTATTGGGTGCATGAGTGTTTTCATGGATTTCTTACCATTCCGCTATCAACCAATAACAAAAAGCTAAAAGACTTTGCATGGTGTGGTTCCCATAAAAAAACAAGAATAGAAAATTAAAAAAAAACACAATAATGGAAATTCAAATCACCCCCCATAGATGAAATAATGGACTACAAGCAACCAACTAAGATACATGTAATGGAACCTCTTCTGGAGGACCCCGAAGTGGAATCTATCCATCAGATTTTGAAAGCTCAAGTAGAGAAATCCCACCAGGATGAGACACCCATACCAAGACCAAACCTTGAGGTCACTTGGATGGAGGCCTGCTTGAGGCAAATCGGATCTAGGAATATTTAAAAAGATGTTCTTCCTTAACTAAAATTTGGATCTTTCTTGGACTTTGCCCCAAAAGATGTCAAACCTTAACTTCAAACTTCTCCCATGTGGCCCATTCTCACTTCCAGTGGAGAATGGTACATCAGAGAAACATCTCTTCTGGAATAATAGGTAGGGCAATGCCACTATCAAGATCAAGAAAATTTCTATGTCCTACTTGGTGAAGGTCATTTCTGAGGTCCTTAGGTTTCTAAAAATTGGGGCAAACTTGGAAAAAATTTTAACACAAGTGGATTTAGAGGTCAAAAAGAAGTAGGTGCAACGATGCAATAGATTTGACCACAAGGAGTTTGATGCACTCACAATATCAAAGCATGTATATTTCAAGATGGTAGCCTACTAGCTCAATTCAATAGTGAGGCCCAAAAAGGTCATAGCCTTCTCTGCTTGTGTGTATGCCACTCTAAGTGGAATATTTCCTATCAACCTCTCATAGTTGATCTATCTTGAGATAGAGAAGCAATTCAAAGAAAACAACCATGGGAGGTATGCACTCCCCTTTCCATGTCTCATCTAGACATTATCCAAAAGGGGAGGAATAGCCCACTATTCCAATGATACCATCAAACATGCTCTTGCCAACTCTTGGCTAGAAATGATGAAGGATAAAATGTCTACCAAGGTTCTAGAAGAGGAGCAGCCGCCATCACCACCCACTTATTAACAATCAACACTGAAGTCCTACACTACCATTGAGCACATAAGCAAACTCCTTGAGTAGCTCCTGTAGTAGTAGTAGGCATGACTGAGTGGTGGTACACCTTTTTTCTAAAGGAAAACATTGAGTCATCTCAACAAGGTGGCATGATCAATCATTAGGATGAAGCATTTGGAACTAACATTTTCTACTAAAAAAATGCAACTACCCACAAGATTGAATCTTAGCACCTAATAGGTAACAGTGTCCCTCTCTCAATTGCAACAATTCCTGGAAATCTCTAGGAATGCTGCTACCTTTTCGATGCTCTTGGAAGAGGGCAAAGAGGCAACTATTCTAGTGATGCAACACCAAGGGTAAGAAACAATGGTAGAGGTCATCATTGATAGAGTGGCCAATGCACTCAATGCCCCTATGGCATCTACCCTAGAGTGCAAGAGTCTACAAGAGTAGGAAGTGGAAAATTTAGTGCAACCTAGCATGAGGAGTTGTTGGGCTAATTGGTAGAAATTGGGCAACTGATTCTAGATATCTTTGATATCTTGAAAACCATTTTAGCAAACCAGTTAGAGCTACTTAAGACTAGGGGCAAGGTCCTCATTGCCAATGCCCAACTTGAGGCAACCATAGATTAGAATTGACATTTGGCCACTAAGGTTGCAAAATTGAAAGCCCAACTCACTAATCCCATCATACTTAGCCAAAGCATAGCACAAGATGAAGCTTTTTAATAGCTTTAGGCAAAACTTCAAAAGGCTTAGTACATGAAGGAGTCAACAATCTTTGATTAGTCCTTAGCAAATGCCACTATATATAACATTCAAAAGGACTTATCAGAGGTTCACCAGGAGAATGTCAAGCTAACCCAAAAAAACCATCACCAATGAAATGTCACGATGCAGAAGGATCAAATGGCATAATTCATCTGACAATAGTAGGAGCAGCTTGCTAAAGTTAACACTGAAGTAAAGATATTGGCTGCAGAAAATCAAAATCTCTTAATGAAGGAGGTGTGCATCCTTCGCTAAAAGTCTACAATTGAAATCACCACCTGGAAAAATAAGACCCTCAAATTCAAAAGAATCAAGAATCATTATAGGGACTAGGTTGGCTTGCAGAAGGAGATAAATGAAAAACATATCCAACTAGTGAAGAAAAAAGTGAATAAGCTTTTCTAGTAGCTCCAACAAGAAGGTGATGTATGGTAGCCCATCTTTGATGGATTGAATGAATACAACAAAGCTGAAATTTTCCTTAAGGAGTTGTAGATCGATGAGATAACGAAGTACATTGAGCTTGCCAATCTCCGTTACTCAAACCTGGAAATTCTCACTACCAAAAGACTAAGGTCAAAATTGGAGAAACAAGTGGCTAGCTCGTATCTTCTATATGAGGCTGAGTACAAATACCACAAAGAAATAAAATAGGAGTTCAAAATAACCAACACTGAACTCATGGTTCTCAAGGCAAAGTTTGTAGATCAAAGATCAATGGTGGAGTACCATACCAAAAGAATGAATGACTACCAAGAGCTATGGAATGCAGTCATGGTGTTCAACATCGAATGCAAACAATTCACTTCCTAGTTTGTCAATGTCAAGGAGTTTTTCCCTACAATTCCCTATCCTTGGGATGTTACCATACCAACCCACATTGGTGATGCTACGTGGACCATGTATGATCCCAACCATAAGGATGAGAAGATGAAAGCATTGTTGGATGCTTTCCATGTTCCACCAGAGGTTGCAGTTGTAACGAGATAGCAACAACCATAGCCTCAACCACAATAGTCACATGCACCAAAGGTAGGAGAAAGTCCTCTAGAACCTCAAAAACCTCCATCGTCTATGACCTTTTGATTTTCTTCTCATCTTCAAGCCATCAAAGAAGTTGTGTTGTCAATCTTTTTCATGGTGTTCAATTTTGTTGTCATGAATATCAATTTTTGTAATACTTGTAAATATATACACTTAGATACTTAGTGTCTATTTGTGTCAATTTGTATGTCAGTCAGTTAGTTAATAATCCCATACCTTCCCAAAAATTTTTAAAGAAACTTGTTCTCCTTTTGTTCACTCAAGGATAAGTTTTCATTTAGTCATGGATGTATGATGAAGTGTCTTCCTTAGGGTGCATCAACGAGATGCCATCGACGTAATCTCATCAACATGATCTCATTGACATGTGGTTTGATGCATTGATGTGACCCATCAATGCAGTGTCTTGTCTTACCTATAAATACATGCTCACCAATCACATTTATGTCATCCATTCATTAGTTGCTAGCCGAACTCTTACATTTTTGTCTTCGCAAAGATAGAATATTTTCTAAGTTCTTGTAGTAGGAGAGAGAAGTGTATAGATCTTTATTCAAGCACTAATGTATCTAAGCATCTCAATGTGAACAATAATAAAGACGAGCTTTCTTGATAGATCTTGCAACATTTGGAATTAGTTTAATGTTTACTTTAAATACATTTATTATTTGGGTAATTTACTTTAATGCATTTAAGTAATTAATTAATTAGCAATTAATTAAGACATAAGTACACCAATTTTGAGCATACGTTAACATTTGGTAATCCTAGTAGCACTTAATGCTTGCTAACCCAATAATGTTGCAGTGTGGTTCCGGATGTGTACGATAAATGGGAACGAATGCTTATGTTAGCATTAGTTAGATATTAATTAGCTATTAGATTTATTAAACATTTATTTACTTTTTTTTCAACACCTAGGTGACTTAAGCAAAAAATATAAAATGATAAAAATCATATGCCTCAATTACACTTAATCGTACCTTTGCACTTCACAAGTGAAACTAAGAGGACAATGATTACATCTATTAGATTCACTACCTAGACCTAGTGTACTTGGAGAGCTAAAGTCTATGGAATTCAACTGGATTGCTTAGTGATGCTAGTGATTCATATCGTTGGGTGTAGGGACTACTTACTACTCATCAAAAGGGAAAGTTGCATCAAATAGCTTCATATGATTAACATTCCTAAGTTTAAGGGAGGCTATAATTCTGATCCCCTACATTATTTACAAGCCTTCCATGATGCCTACACCTTACAAAACATTAAAAGTAGGTGGAAAAAGCTTAAGCTATTTCCTAGGACACTAATAGAAGAAGCAGAAAGTTGGTATAGATTGTTGGAACTAGATTTAATCCATCGATGGTCCACAATGCTTGAGCTATTTAATGAAAATAACCAAACAACTCTAGAGTGTCCAATCTAAGGAGGAAAATCCAATAGTAGAAGCAAGGCACTCATGAGTCCTTGGATGCAACTATGACTAGGTACTACTCTTTGTTGTACTGATGCCTAGGCTATGAATACTCTCAATGGGATCAACTATGCCAGATCATAGATGGACTCAAAACTGAAACAAGGAGAATCCTTGGGGTCTATGCCCAAGGGAGACTTTCTAAGCTAAGGGTCCATCAAATTCAAAAGCTAATTGAGCAAGTGTCCAAAGAGTAAGGAGAGCTAGAAAAATAAGAAAGTGTAGAAGAATACAACAAGGATTCCTCCATCTACAAGAGGGAGATCCATTTTTGTGAAAATGAGGAGGAGACACCACTTGATGAAGTGGTGCAAAGGAAACCCTTACCAATCCAAACATTTGCTATTGAAATATTACCTAAGGTTGATAAGATGTCGGACTCTTTGGATGAGAAATTCCAAACTACTCTAAATATTGTAGAGAAAAGTAGAGACCAAAGGGCTAGTGACCATGAGTGAAGGAAGAAGAAGAAGGTTGAACGTAAACATCATAAAGCTAAGGACAATGCTACAATAGTTGAGAAGTTTGTAGATTCCAAATTCAATGATGATGGATGTGACATTGATCAATACAAAAATCCTAAGGGTTGCTATCCTATAGTGTCACATTGACATGAATCTGGGGTGTATGCTCTAAATCCTAAATTGGAAAAATGACAGGTATTGAGGTGGTTACCTTATCCACAAGGTAACTATTAGCAATAGTTCCACCAACAGCTTACTATCAAGGTGCAGCACCACCTCAACCTTAGGAACAATACCAGTAGTGGCAACACCCAGTGTTGTGAGGGATGCCACCTCCAAGGTAATAGTACCCTTATCACTAACCAAATCCATATGGGTATTACATTCAGTAGCCCATCTCTCCATGTAACCCTTCCAGTCACACTTCCTTTCCACATCAATATTATCTTTTTGAATACTATAAAGCACCTTCATCAAGGGGGAAGACCCCATTTCTCTACTAACCTCCTCAACACTCTACGACTCTTGCACCACCATCTTCAACTCCTCTGCCACCTAACCCATTCATATAAGGTGAGATACTTGCCTAGCCATAGTAAAGAAATACTATGAGGGCAGTAAACATATAGTTGGCTCCTCAATCGAGTGGTTCTAAATCCAAGCCTCACAAAAGACCATTCTTCAAAACCAACAGCTCCAAAAAGCTCTCACAAACACCTCTAGATATTAACCTTGCTACTTCCACCTCTGAAATTGCTATTGAGTAACCTTCAAATCAAAGTGCTCCCTAGTTGCACACTATCATGTTAACCTATGTAGTCATAGATTGGATCAAGGATCATCATCTTCCTAGAAAGAGACTTGACCTTGGGAGTCCTCTTATCTACTTACAGATTGCCTAAGATGAACCATGCAAGGCTCTTTTAGACTTAGGTTCTAGACTTAACATGATTTTATAAGAAATGAGCAAAGCCTAGAACCTACCCCCTTAAAAAATAGCAACATCAAATTGAAGTTGGTAGACCAATTCATCACTATTCCTTTGGGATTGGTGAAAGACATCATGCCCACCATTTGTGGATGATCATATCTTGTCGATTTTCTAGTAATCCATGTGGAAAATATCAAAGGGGACTTCCTTATCATCATGGAAAGAGCATGGCTACGCACCATAGATTCAAGGTTGGGAATTAGAGACCTTTCCTTGGAAATTTTCAACGAAAATGAATTTGAAAAATTTGAGAAGAAGAAAGTTTCATGCATCACATATAGTGACATAGGGTGCCATTGCATGCAAAAACTATGAACTATCAAGATCATATCACTTCAAGCATGCAGTTAGTATGAAAACATCACAGAGGTTTAAAGGTGCCTATATGCATTACCCACTAAATAGGAGGGCTCTTAGTGGTTGACAACTGAAAATGAGGCTGGATCAACAATATGCATGGAATTAGCTAAGAGCATTACCATATACTATGTGGAAAGCATGGATACATTGGAGTAGCTCTATCACCAACTCTATAATGTAGAAAGTGAGATCGATTAGGAAGAGTTGAAGATCTCAAAAACTTTTAAGTAGGATCCCCTTGATTTAAAGGTTCTACTAGTTGGAATGAAGTATGCATTCCTAAACAATGGCAAGTTAGTAATTATCAATGCCACACTTGCTCTTGTACAAAAAAATAATTTGTTGAAGGTTGTAAACATCTCATGAGTTAACAAGAATTGATCCAAGGATATGCAAGCATATAATTTATATAGATTCCTCCATTAAAACAAAGAGGTAGCTACAAAGCTGCTTGAATTCAAAAATTCAAGCAAATAATCAAGGAGGAAATTGAGTAACTCTTCAAGGCTGGGTTCATTTACCCCATTGTGGATAACGAGTGGGTTATCCTAGTTGTTATTATACTAATAAAAAGAGGAAAGTGGAGAGTCTATATATACTTTGACTCTTGAATATGATCACTTACAAAGACTATTTCTCATTGTCATTTATGGACCAAGTACTAGATACTATCATAGGGCATTATTATTATAGCTTTTTAGATGGTTATAATGGCTATAACCATATCCAGATTACACCAAAGGACCAAGCCAAGATAATGTTCACAAGTTCCTAGGGGACTTTTTCATACAAAAAGATGTCCTTTGGCATGTGTAATGCTCCTACCACATTCTAACTATTGGTCCTTAGCATCTTCCAGCAACAAATTGGTAGCAAGGTAGAAGTCTTCATGGATAACTTCTCTACCTACACAGCTACCTTTGAGCAAGTCTTGGACCACCTAGAGCAAGTTCTTCAATGGTGTGTAGAAACTAACTTAAGGCTTAATTTGCAAAAGAGTCATATGCTAATCCAAAAGGGTATTATTTTAGAGCATAGAATTTCGAACAAAGGGATCAAGGTAGACAAGAAAAAAATAAGGATCATCTAAGGGATAACCAGAAAACTAGAGATCATGAAGGACATGAGGTCATTCCTTGACCACACTGGTTACTACAAGTGCTTCATCAAAAACTTCTCAAAGATTACCAAGCTATCGTTGAAACTTACAAAGAAAGATGCATTATTTTTCTAAATTAAGGAATGTGATCATGCATTCCAACAACTCTAGCAGAAGATCATAAAAACTCTAATTCTATGAGTAAGAGGCTTATCCAAGCCATTCAACATCATGATAGATGCATCAAACTATGCCTTGGGAGATGTATGAGATGTACTTACAAAGATGGACTATTAGAAACATCCATACTATATCCACTATGCAAGCAAAAGCATTATGGATGCACAAATCAACTACACCACCATTAAAAAGGAGCTTATGGCAATGGTGTATGCATTAGAGAAATTTAGGCATTATGTGCTTGGATACAAAGTTTTTATGCACACCAACCATAGTACCATTTGATTCATGATGAATAAGGCAACAGTGAGCCCCCATATCATATGATGACTAGTGATCCTCCAAGAGTTTGATCTAACAATGGTAGACTAAAAGGAAATCAAGAATCTAGTAGTTGACCACCTATCTTAGTTACGATGGGATAGCAAGGAGGATGAGAGTCCATTATCTAATCAAATTCTTAATGAACTTCTCTTTTCTGGTGCTATTAATGAGCAAGATCCCAAAGAAACAAACTGATATGATAACATCCTCTCATATCTACTCACATAAGAGATTTCATAGGAGTGGAACCACAAGAAGAAATAGCAATTTCTTCATCAGGCCAAACACTTTATGGAAATTAACAACAACCTCTACAAGATTTGTGTGAATGGCCTGGTACGATGGTATGTCTGTGACGTAGATAAACTTCAATTACTCCAAGACACACACGAAGGCCCTTCTGGGGGCTGATAGGAGGATGACCATTAACATCCTCATGGTAGGATATTATTGGCCCACAATCTTCCAAGATGGCCATCACTTCTTCCATTCTTGTGATAGGTGCCAATGTGATGTAGGGATGACCAAATGCATGGAAGGGACTCAACAATTAATCTGACCACTAGAGCCTTTTGATCTTTGGGGGATTGACTTTATGGGATCCATCAACCCCATGTCAAATGAAAAGGCCTACATCATTGTGGCTATTGACTACTATACGAAATGGGCTGAAGTTGCTGCCATCACCAAATGTTCATCCTATATGGCAACATAGTTTGTACAACAAAATGTTATCAACAAATTTGGTATGCCATGGACACCAATTTCTTATAATATGACACATTTTACATGTGTCACTTTTTGAAGGCTCATGCAATGCTTGGGGCTTATACATAAACTAACAACTCTTTACCACCCCCAAGTTAATAGCCAAGCTGAGGCTACTAATAAGAAAATTACCAAAACACTAACATGAAAAATTAGTAAACATAGGAAGGACTATAGCAACAAACTTAACAATGCTCTTTGGGCTTATCATTCAATGTGGAAACCTCCTATTGGGTATTCTCCCTATGAGCTTGTGTATAGAAAACTTCCAACACTTTCCATCCAAGTTGAGCTCCATACACTTTCAACATCCTATCACCTTAACTTGGAATTAAGTTTAGCCTAAAGAGAAATACTGATGAATCTCAACACACTATACAAGAATAGATTAGTGGCCCTATCATCGAATGAAGTACACAAGGCACATAATAAAGAACGTCATGAACTTAAAATTTGAAAGGTAAAGTTTCAACTAGAAGATAAGATGCTCTACTATAACCCCATACATGTGCCTCAATAAATAAAGTGTCAAACGTTATGGGAGGGTCCTTACATTATATACGAAACCTTTCCATCTAGGGCCATGATGATATACCATCTTGATAGCCCAAGTAAAATATTTTTGGTCAACACCCAATAACTCAAGCATTTTCTCAAACCAAAAACAATGAGTTGAATAAAAGCCTTAGCTAATGGACATGCACGTTCACTCCTCTAGATCTCCTCCTTCCAACTTAGTCATGGGGGAAATACCTATCCATGCTAATACTATAAGGGTGGCTCTTCAATTTTTAACTTTTTTGTTTTACATCATTTTTCATACGGTTTTCATTTTCTTGAATATTTTACAATTTTTTATATATTTTTCTTATTTTTATTTTTCTTACATGTCTTCCTTTTCTTTATTGTCATTAGGACTTTGGTGTCAAATACAATTACTAACTAATGGTGGTTTGTAACTTGCATTGTTTACTTGATTACATAGATTTCATCTTAAGAATTTTTATGTTAATTAATGGAACATTGATTCTTTTCATGATATCAAGTACTGAGTTTACATCATCCACCATTCCACACAACTCTATGGTGTTTCCACATTTTGAAAATATGAGGTCCTTTCTTAATAACATCTTACAATGAATTTGTGACCTTGGTACTTTTCAAACCTAGGACAAATTAAGTGGATGAACAAGGGTATGGCTTGAAGGGGATTTGTCACCTTTTGCACCTACCTACCATCTATGGTTGCATGAGTATTTCCATTGATTCCTCACCATTCCTACATTGACCAATAAACAAGAAGCAATGTCTTTGCATGGTGTGGTTCTCATTGAAATAAAACAACAATGGGAATTCAAAACATACTCCTTAGACACAATAATGGGCTATAAGTATTGGATATAGGCCTAGAAATACATGTTACACATGCCTAAAGGCACCCTTCTAACTAAGGTACTTTTCACTTCCTGCTTCTCTTTTCTTCTTTCTTTGGAATGGTGAGTGATTTGTGGGGATGTTTCTATTCCTTGGGAAGTGGAATGGTCTAAATGTGCTAATGAAAAGTCACTAGAAGTGGATGATCTTGATTCTAACTAAGAATGGAAGCTATAAAGTCATACTAATCACATCCTCCATAAGGAACTTCATGTGACCAAAATGTGGAACTCTATTTCATACTCTCTCTCTCTCTCTCTCTCTCTCTCTTATCCACCTATTCTTCCCATGTACCACCTCACTACCTTTTCTTGTGATTGTATCAATGGGTTCATTTTGAGATAGTCTTAATTCTTTGATGGTTTATCTAGTTATTCAATTTTTAATAATCCATAATCATTAATCATCATTGGGGTCCACAAAATCCTTGGTTTCAGAACATGCAAGGGCATTAAGGGCATGAGCCTGCTATGGGGAGGACCCACTTACATACTCCTTAGCTAGGATAGTTAACTTCCTTATCACTTTGGCATTTTGCTTTCAAAACTTTTGTTTTCCACCTTGGTGCATCTAGTTTTTTCACTCCTTGGTAATTAATCTCATACTAAATCTTATTTCTACACATATTCCTAAGCCTTCTTCAAGCATTTGTCCTTCTTCTAGGCTTTTCTGGCTTCTCTGACTTCCTCTAGATCCAAACTTCATAAAAAAACTCCTTTTCCTTAGTTTTTGAAGTGTGAAAATTTTGGTTTTTGGCTATGTCAGCTCATCCCCATCAATGCAACATGATGCATCGACACATCCCTGTCAATGCATCCTCATCAACACATTTTCTTTGACACATCCCAGAAATAGTATAAATATGCAATGAAAGTTAGAAAAATTTTCACATTTACCTCATAATGCTAAGGGAGTTTTTGGAATTTTTAGACGTAAGCGCCTTCCTGTGCCTATAACTTTCTAATTGATTGTTTGAATCAACTCTTTCTTTGATCCTTCATCTACTAAAGGCAAGCTTTACATTGTGGGGGCCACAAATCTATGGTTTTTGATTAAGCCTTTTTCAGAATTTTTGTAACTCCCATACAGTTTAACAAATAAAATAATATTAAACATCACTAATCAACCTAAGTTAAACCTCACCAACAAACTTCAATAGCTATTAGAATAAAATAATATTAAAATAATCAATTTGACATGATCACAAATTAGCCTAAGTGTAACTAGCCAAATGGGACAAGGTATCAAAGTATTATAAGTTACACATACAATGCTAATCCTTGGCTATGTTTTTGATCATAAATGGTAGCAAAGAGACCATAGGAAGAAGGAACATCCCAACCATGGGAGAAGTAACCAGGAGGGTGAAGGGCTAGCAACCACAATAGCCCCAAGAAAGAGAAGTAGAAAGACATGCCATGGGACCTCTTTGGAAGGAGCCTAAAGTGGAATCTATTTGTCAGATTTCCATCACGAAAACATGATATTCTAGAAGAGATGAGGTGCTAAGGCCTGGACCAAATCCATAGCTCACCTTAACCAAGACCTACCTAAAAAACAAACTCATTCTAAGGAGGTTCAAAGTGCAATTCTCTAGGAACTTAACTTTGGTTCCTTCTTAGACCTGGTGCCAAAAGAGGTGAAGACACAATTACAAGGATCTCACTTGTGGCCCGTCCTCACTTCCAATGGGGAGTGGTACATGGAAGATACTTACCTCTTCTAGAATAATTAACAAGTAGATGTTACCATAAAGATTAAGGACATCAAAATTTCCTACTCAGTCGAGGATATTGTAGAGTCCCTTAGGTTACTTGAATCTAGGGTAACTTTGGTGGAAATTCCTACATAAGTAAACCCCAACATCAAAAAGGAATGGGTACAATGATGCTATCGAGTGGACTGTAAGGAGTATGGTGCACTCACCAAGGCAGAGAAGGCCTACTTCAAGATCATAGCCTACCACCTAAATCTAACAGTGAGGCCAAGCAAGATCACTATCTTTTTTATCCATGCATGTGCAACTCTAAGCGTAAAATTCCCTGTTAACCTCCTCCAACTAATCTTCTTTAAAATTGCAAAATAATTCAAAGAGAATGAGTGAGAAAGGAAGACACTTCCCTTTCCTTACCTAATTTGAAAACTTTACAAAAGTGAAGGAATAGCTTGTTATGCTAATGACACTTCATCATGCTCCTGCCACATCTTAGCAGGAGATGATGAAAGACAAGGTGCCCACCAAGCTACTTGAAGAGGAGGGACCACCACCAACACCACCTACTGAAGAAACAACATTGAAGTCTCATGCAGCAATTAAGCATATGAGGAAGCTCCATTAGCAATCCTTGAAGCAATAACAGGAAGGACCAAGTGTTGGAGAGCCCTTAATCTACCCACCAACGTTGAGTTACCTTAACAAAGTATCATTGTTTTTGACACAAAGGATGCAATTGTTTGCGAGATCTGATCCAAGTGCCCAAGAAGTGATGGTGTCCATGCCTGGACAATAGTAATTCCCAGAGATCTCTAGGAATGCCACCACTTTTTTTATGCACCTGGAGGAGGGCAAAGGGGTAACTGTCCTAGTGATGCAACACCATAGATAGGAAACAATGATGGAGGTGATGGCTGACAAAGTTGCAAAGGCCTTGAAAGATCCTATTGCCACCATGCCAAACATTGTTATACTCAAAGATGTGCAAGCATGCATAGGAGCCAGAAGCAAGAGGCTAAGTGTAGCCCAACATGAGGAGGTGTTGGATCAACAAGTGAGAACTAGGAAACCCCTTCTAGAGATCTTTGATCTTCCAGACTAAATCACAACCACCCTGTCAGAGCTACTAGAGACCAAGGGCAATCTCATCATTACAAACATCAAACTTAAGATATCATGATAAAAAATCAATGGTTGCATACCGAAGTTGTGGAATTGAGAGCCTGCTTGGTCGATCCTACCATTCTCAGCCAAGTTATTACATGGGATGAACTTTTCTTACAACTTCAAAATAAACTGAAAGAGACTAAGAATGTGAAGGAGATGGTAGCCTTTGATGCATCTTTATCAGAGGTCTTAACCTTCAACATCAATAAGTACTTGTCACAAATTCGCAAGGAGAATCTAACTCTAACCAAAAACATTCACTACCTACATAATGTCAAAGAATAAAAGGATCATATGTTTGAGTTCATGAGACCACAACAGGAGCAACTTCCCAAGGTAAACATGGATATGAGGAGGTTGGCAACCAAAAACCACAATTTCTCAATGGAGAAACTTTGTGCACTTCACCAAAAAATGAACATTGAGGTAGCCACATGGAAGAATGAAGCCCTTAAATTTGAACAAATGAATAATCATTACAAGGACTAAGTTGGAATCCTCAACGAGGTAAATGAAACATAAATACAGTTGGTAAAGGTAAAGATGAACAAGATCCTCCAACAAAGAGGCAGTGTATGGCAACCAATCTTTGATGGATTGAATATCTGCAACAAAGTGGAGATCCACCTAAAGAAGTTGCAAATTGAGAAGATGATAGAATATATGGAGATTCCTAGCCTCCGTTATGCAAACTTGGCAATGTTGATAGCTAGAAGGTCATGGTCAGAGTTAGAAAAGTAGGTAGCCAGCTTGTACCTCATTTATGAGGTTGAGTTCAAGCATCACAAAGACACCAAGTAGAAGCTAGAAATAACTAATGCAAAGCTTGAATTTCTTAAGAGTTGATTTACAGTGCAACAATTAGTTGCTAAGAACCTAGCCAAAAGGATGAATGACTACATGAGCAACAAAACCTTGTCAAGATGTGCAATTTTGAACATAAAAAACTTGTAGCCTAATTTTTCAATGTCAAAGAACTGTTCTCAATAATGCCATACCTATTGGACATCTTCATACCAGCCCACATGGTAATGTCATGTGGACTGTGTACAATCCATGAAGTAAGGAGAAGAAGATGAAGGCATTGCTAGATGTCTTTCACCTTTTACCTCAAGCAGCAACTATAATAGAATAGCTGCAACCATCCCCTTAGCCTCAACTACCACCACCATGAGCACCAAAGGTTTGAAAAGGTCCTTCAACACTCCAAGAGCCTTCACCTTCTAGCACTATTTGATCTTTTCTTCACCTTTGGCCACCAAAGGATTCCAATTGTTCAATTTTTTTTACTAAACATCTACTTTTGTAATTTTTGTAATTCCATACAAATGAGCACTTAGAATTAGTCTGTTTGTGATTTCATACCTTTCCAATTTTGTAAGAACCTCGATCCTACTTTTTTTCACTCAAGGATGAGTTTTTAGTCAATCATGGGGGTATGATAAATCATGTCATAGGTTATGTTGACGTATGGGTTGATTCATCAATGCATATGCATTGATGTAATGTCTATCTCTACCTATATAAATGCACATACCCATTGCATTTATGGTACCATTAAGTTAATAGAGTAGCCAAGTTCTCACAATTTTATTCAGTCAGAAGTGCCTCGCAATAAGACTTCAAGGATTGTACAGACCCTTATTCGAACATTAATGTACTTGAACACTTTGATGTGCTGACAATAAAGATGAGATTCTTGGAACTCCTTGCAACATTTAGGAATAGTTTAATGTTTCCATTCATGCACTTTATCATTATGCACTTTATGTTCATGTTCATAGTTAGTTAATACAGTTAATAATTACACATAAGTATAATTGCCTTGAAGATACCATTAACACTTGGTAATCCCAGTGGTGTTATCTCTTGGTTTTCCCAATAGCCTAACACTTGGTAATCCAATAGCATTCATAATGAGTTCAGGATGTGCATAGAAGCTAGACCTAGATGCTTGTGTTAGGAGAATTAGATTTAGGCATTAGATAGTTAACTAGATTAATTCATAATTCATTACTTTGTTTTACACTTAGATTAAATCAAATAAAGTATCAAAATGATGTGCCTTGGCTTACACTTAACCATACCCTTGCACTTACACAAGTGAGGCCAAGAAGACAATGATCACGTCTTTAAGTCACTACTTTACCTATTGTGCATTTAGAAGCTCAAGTCCATGAAATTTGACCAGATCGCTAGTGCAATGCTTGTGATTCATATGGTTGGGCATAGAAACTACTTGTTACTCATTATTAACACCATTGTCAGGGACGATGCTAATTATCTAGATTAGTTATATTATAAACAATCACTGTAAAAGTATTAACAATTTATCTTTTTGAAACTATTAATATTTTAAGTCACACACATTATTAATTAAAAACATGTCTCCTTCACATAGAACTGATAACCCATCACATGATGAAAAAACTAGTAGGAAAAATGGTAAGATCTATATTGAAGAGAATTGAAGTGAATTACTAAACATAGGGATCTCATATGCTCATTTAGACCCTTACTACATTCAAAGACTACATTCAACTGATGAAGACAACCCTAGAGGAGATGAAATAAGTCCTAGAACAAGGAGGGCCTCAAGGCCTAGGGCCTTCTCTAAAACTATAAAAGATGAAACAAGGGATCATCAGGAGGCATATAAAAGCCATGGCAATTCTCCCAGTTTACCATCTTCCTCTTCCTCTTCAACATCTAGCTCTAATGAAGATGAACGTAGATATAGATATAGAGATATGCTAAAGGCTCAAGATGAAGATAGAAATAGAATGCAAAGGCAAGATGAAAGACATCAAACTAAGCATAGACAAGATCATCACTATCTGACAAATAGAAATAGAGATTATCACCATGACATGTCTAATAAAGATGAACCCTTGTTGGCTACTAGGAGCATGATACAAATTAGGGAGCTAGTTCAAATACCTCATAGGCATCAAAGGGAAAGCTACATCAAATGGCTTGATATGAATAACATACCTAAATTTAAGAGAGACTATAATCTAATCCCCTACATCATTTACAAGACTTCCATGATGCATGTGCCTTACAAAAGATTGAAAATAGGTGGAAAAAGCTCAAGCTCTTTCCTAAGACACTAATAGAAGAAGCTAAAAGTTGGTATAGATCGTTGGAACTAGATTCAATCTACCAATGGTCCACAATGTTTAACCTGTTCAATGACAAGTACTAAACGTACTCTAGATTATCCAATTTGAGGAGGCAAATCTAGGAGTGGAAACAAGGCACTCATGAGTCCTTGGATGCAACTATGGGCAAGTATTACTCTTTATTGCACCAATGCCTAGGCAATGGATACTCTTAGCAGGATCAGCTACACCATATCATAGATGGGCTCAAAACTGAAACAAGGAGAATCCTTGGGGTCTATGCCCAAGGGAGACTTTTTGACCTAAGGATCCATCAGATTCAAAGTCTCGTTGAGCAAGTAGCCAAAAAGGAAGGAGAGCTTAAAAATGAGAAAGTCTAGAAGAATACAACAGGGATCCCTCCATTCACAAGAGGGTGGTCTATTTTTGTGAAAATGAGAAGGATGCTGTTGGTGACCATTTGGGACCAAACCGCCAACGAGCTTCTCCAAATAGGATTTAGATGTTTGCTAGTCTTTGGCAACACCAAGGCCTAGATACCTCCAAATAACTCAATAGTTATAAAACATACTAAATGTCAGTATGTGTTTGTTGTTGTGAATGTTGAAATGGTTGGGTTGTGTATGAAACTATAATTGGCTATCATAAAAAAGATTCAACTACATTTGTCAAATAATGTGAGTTGTTAGAGATTCCTATTTTGTCAAGTCACTTAGTTTATACGATACTTATAATATCTACTTGTAACAAATAAAATTTTGCAAAAAAATTTGAGCACAATTTTGTCAATCTACTCCCAATTTCCCCCAATGTACTCCTAATTTACCCAAGAGAGAGTTCCACAAGAAAACTAGAAATAGAGTGAGATTCACTAGACTTAGAAAGAGAAAAGAAAGTAGATTTTTGTGAAACCTCAAATATTTAAGCAAGATTAATTTATACAAGTAAACACTTCACAATAAAGCTATTGCTATAACTACGAATTGTCTAAACTTTCATAAAAACAATCCTATTATACTTCCAAAAATCATTATGTAAACCATAAAGTACGAGTCTCTATTTTGGCTAGTTTATAGTTGTCAAAGATTACATACAACAAAGCTTTCAAAAAATTTGACAAATTTTTGATTGAAATACCAAGGTAATAAACTTTAAAAAATAAAGAAGCTATTTCTATCCCATCACAGTATCAAAGATTTTGCTAGATCCTCTATGCTCAATTAGGTAATTTCATTACAACATTACTATTAAATTGCTCTTGAGGCTTTTCAACAACATAAGCTTTTCTATGGCAAATCTTAATAGAAGTCTAATAATGCGCAAAAATAAAGCTATAAAAGCAACCTAGGACAAATCCCAAAATGAAATGCCAAGCACAATACTATCTAAACCATTAGCTAAGCAACTAAAATAAAATAGGAAGAAATGAACTCACAGGACTAAAACAAAGAAGCTAAACTGATGTCTTTAGCAAGCCATGCTTTTACAATCTCTAAGTTCCTTTCCAAATCTTCCTCCTCCTCATTCTACCTATGAAGCCTTTTTATAGTGGCTTTGGGTAGTTACAAGTCATCATGAAAAGTTGAGGTGGGTTACAAATATCTAGGGGATTAATTGATAACCACCCTTGGAAGTTATAACTTCCATAGAGATTATGATAAATTTGAGAAATATATGTCAAGTGTCTTCTTGTAATGAAAAGCTAAAAATATCATGGAGTTTTTAGTTGTAACCATCATAGGAAGTGACAACTTTTATAGAAATGAAAGGAATCATAACCAAAGGTCTTCTTCATATAGTATGTTATACAAATATCCCATAAATTCCTTTTCTCCATGAGTAACAATAGATAATGAATAAAGGAAAGGATGCTAAAATGAAACGACGGGTTTTAACAAATTATAACAAAACTAACGATGCTTGAGCCACATTAACGATTAACAAGCACCAACGATTTGGTAGGCATGATTCCCGACGAGACTGCCAATGTGTGTTTTTGGCTTTTTGCCCATTCGTGAGGTGGCAGTCATCGGTGGCACCGGCAGCGGATGTAGACAGAATCTCTGCACCTGTTGACGACAACGAAGCAGGCAACCAAAACGCAAGAACTGAACGACAAACTGTAGGAGCTATTGAAGGAGCCCAGCCTACATGTGTCATCCATTTGGATTTTGGACAATAGAAGAAGCACCAGCACAGCTACTAAAAGACCATTCCAAGCACTTGCTGGACTGTTTCCGCCAAACCATGTGCATGGACATTGATGTCAACCATGAGATACCCCTACTCAACGTGCGCATCTGTGTCTACTAGCTGATCCACGAGCTTGTTGAAATGTTTCGCAAGTGTCATCTCCAACTACCCTGCGTAGGCTTATTGCTGAAAAACGTAGTTAAACTGCCATTTTCTTCCAGCGTTGTGAGCTGCAGCCACAATTCTCTGCTCTCAAATTCTTGAAGAACGACATCAGGAACCTCAAACCACTTTTGCTTATTTGAGACATTATCTTCATTAATCTCTAAGTGCAGAATGCCTTTCTTGTAGACTGATATTCGTAGAATCAATGGCAAATCCGGTGAATCTGGTTATGGGTTTTTACGGATTTCTTGGCAGTGAGATCATCATCACGGAGGGTAATTTCACTGACTATGAGATCAGAGGAGTGGGTCTTCTTGAATCAAAACTGATTGCAGAAGGGTGTTTGGTTGTAGTTTTGGAACTCTTCCTTCCTCCAAGCTGAGATTATCTACGAGAAATGCAAGAAAACTATGCCCAAAAGAAAATACCAGATCAATGCTCTACAAAACCCTGCCATGGATGCTATATTTGGTTGACCAGCGGGTCAGTATATTAGCGGTCTAGCCTTGTGGTGTTTCTCATGCTTTAAGGGTAACGGTCATAAGGAAAATCATGGTCAAGCGTCAAAAATGCAGTGGAGGAATGGGCAGTTGAAAATCTGAAAAACATTTCTTCTCGTGTGCTTTGACTTAAAAAAATCATTATCAAAAAATTTTGGTAGAGGAGTGTGTTGCTGCTCAATAGGTGCTAGGGGCATTTTTTTAAAATCATTTGCAAAATTTGTTGGAGATAACATCTTGCCAAGGTATCATAGGGAAACATATGTTAGAAACCCATTATTGTCCTTAGCATCTACGTGACCACACTAAAGGATGTTGTGTTCCCTTCTTTTATTGGATTGTTAACAACCTAACTCATCATCTCATCTTCCCTTCTTTTTATAGTGTCTTTATACACTTTGAGAAGCTTCCTTTCCAAAAATACCAGGGCAATAATGTGCCATCATCATCATGATCACAATTGTTATATTACTTGAATATGTTAGCGGTTTCCTTTATGAGTTAATATCGATGTCTATCATACATGAAATCTTTAATTACTTCATGGATGGTCTCCTCCCCAACTATTCAATACAAAATACAATACCTTTTGAACGCAATGAATTACTAATACAACACTACAAAATCTGAAATCATTTACATCTTCAAGACTTGCATAAATTGTAATTGTAAGGGTAGCCTTGCTAATCAAAATTTTAGAATAAAATTCTAAACTAAAATTTTCTTAACAACTCCCTACTCAATGGAATGGAATGAAATGTGCCAACAGATGCACCACTTGATGAAGTGGTGCAAAGGAAAACCTTACTGATCCAAACATCCGTTATTGAAATATTGCCTAAGGTTGATAAGATGTGGGACTCCTTGGATGAGAAATTTCAAATTGCTCTAAAGATTATAGAGGAAAGTAGAGATTAAGAGGTAGTGGCTATAAGTGAAGGAGGAAGAAGGAGGCTAAACGTGAACATCATAAAGCTAAGGGCAAGGCTGCAATAGTAGAGGAGGTTGCAGATTCCAAGTCCAATGATGATGAATGTGATGTCTATCAATATGAACATCCTAAGAACTATTGTCATGTAGTGTCATACTTACAAGAATCTAGGGTGTATGCTCTAAATCCTAGATTGGAAAAATGGTAGGCACATAGGTGGTTGCCTTATCCACAAGGCAACTATCGATAGTAATTTCACCAACAAGCTTACTATCAAAGTGAAGTGCCACCTCAACTTTAGGAATAATGCCAGCAGTGGCAACACCCACAGTTATGGAAAATGCCACCTCCAAGGTAGTAGTACCCTTATTGCCAACCAGATCCATATGGGTATTACATTTAGTGGCTCATCTCTCCACATGACTCTTCCAATCACACTTCCTTTCCACACCATCATTATTCTCCTAAATACTACAGAGCACCTTTGCCAAGGGGGAGTCTTCATTTCTTTACTACCCTTCTCAACATTCTTCCACTCATGCACCATCATCTTCAACTCCTCTACCACCTGCTCCATTCATGCAGGGTGAGATACCTACACAACCATAGCAAAGAAATACTATGAGGGTGGTAAACTTACAACCAACTCCTTGGTTGAGTGGTTTAGAACCCAAACCTCATAAAAGACCATTCTTCAAAATCAATAGTCCCACAAAACCCTCACAAGCACATGTGGCTATTAACCCTACTACTTCCACCTCTAAAATTACTATCAAACAATGTTCAAACCAAAGTGCTTCCCAATTGCACACTGTCATGTTGACCCATGCAGTCACAGATTTGGCCATCTTCCCAAGAAGAGATTTAATCTTGGAAGTCCTCTTATCTACTTAAAGATTACTAGAAATGAACCATGTAAGGCTCTTTTGGACTCAGGTTCCAAATTCAACTTGATTTTGGAAAGAAATGTACAAAGCTTGGAACCTGCCCCCCTTAAAAAAGAGTAATATCATATTGGAGTTAACAGACCAATCATTACGTAGAGTGACACAAGATGCCATTGCATGCGAAAACTATGGATTGTCAAGAGCACATCACTTCAAGCATGTAGTCAATGTGCAGACATCACAAAGGTTCAAAGGTGCCTATACATAGTAGCCACTAAACAGGAGGGAACTTGGTGGCTAACAAGTGAAAATGAGGCTAGATCAACAATATGCATGGAACTAGCTAAGAGCCTCACCAACTCCTATGTGGAAAGCATGGATACGTTGGAGCATCTCCATCATCAACTCTATAATGCACAAAGTGAGATCACTTGGAAAGAGTTGAAGATCCTTAAAAATTTTAAGCAAGAGCCCCTTGAATTAAAGATTCTACTATTAGGAATGGAGTATGCATTTCTGAATAATGGCAAGCTGGTAATTATCAATGCAGCACTTGCTCCTATACAAAAAAAGAAATTGTTGGATGTTGTCAACAAATGGCCAATAGCCTTTGCTTGGTCATATCATGAGTTAACAAAAATTGATCCAAGGATATGAGAGCATAGCTTTCATGCAAATTGCTCCATTAAACGAAAGAATCAACTAAAAAAATGCTTGAACTGACAACTCAAGTACATCGTCAAGGAGGTAATTGAACAACTCCTTAGGGTTGGGTTCATTTACCCCATTGTAGATAGCGAGTGGGTTATCCCACTTGTTATTGTGCCAAAGAAAGGAGAAAAGCAAAGAGTCTGTATAGACTTTTGACTATTTAATATGGCCACTTAGAAAGATATCATTTGTGGACCAAGTCCTAGATACTATCATGGGGCATTGTTACTACAGCTTTCTAGATGGCTATATTGGCTATAACCAAATCTAAATTGCACCAGAGAACTATGCCAAGACAACGTTCATAAGTCCCTAGGAGACTTTTGCATAAAGAAAGATGTCCTTTGGCCTATG
>MNCI01021636.1:0-13143 GCA_015680685.1 Gnetum montanum
TCTCTATGTGATAGACGATGCCTAGAGGGTTATGGAACCACATATCAGCATGATAGCCCACTATCAAGGTATTGTTCAAGTTATACTATCCAAATATTTGAGATAATTTATGAGGGCCCATAGTAGTTAGGTTGTCACATGTTTTTCCTTCTGCAAAAGCATCAAGTTTATCCATGATGAAATTCATAATTAAATTGGAGGATCTAGGTAGGATGGCCTCCACAATTGTTGTTGTTGCCTCAAACTTCAAGTGTGACCAAACTATCATAGTATAGTTTTGGAGTAGGTAGGCTAGGAAGCTTGAGGTCCCCTTCCTAAGCCATACCCCATGCTGATCCCACTCCATGTCAAGGTTTGGGGACTTAGGTGTGGACATGTTGATGCAACATAATAACCCCATTGTCTCTATCATTACTAGGATAGATTTCAAAAAGATGCTAAAATATTTAACAACAATGGTTATAAACATAGAAACTTAAAACCAAAGCCCTACAACCATTAAACATAAAAAAAAACAGTTAGATAACATTTGAAACACTTTACATAAAATTACAGTTTAAAACTAAAACTATAACAATGACAACCGAAAACATGAAAATGACAGTTCAGGACTAAAAACATGAAAACCGAATTGGAGCACCTAAACGGAAAGTTGCAGTGGAGAAAAGAGGAAGAAGAAAAATAACACCAGAAAAACAAAGACAGAGAACAGAAGAGAGGAGAATAGAGAGGAGAGGAGAGAAGGAAATTTCATGTTATTGATGAGGCTCGATGTGGAGCAGCAGCATTATCGCCGGCTCCTCCTCCTCCTTACTGTCACAGCCTGTGCTACTGCCATATCCACTGTTATTGGCTCATCCCTCTGCAGTTAACAATTCTTCTTTTCCCCTCCCTTTGCCATTCCGTGCTTCACAATTTTGAATGCGATCAAATCTATTCATGTGCAGGATTTGATTCATCATATGCTCTGCTGCAACCCACCAGCATTTCCAGCGGTTTTCTGGGCCCGAGTTCATCCACTGTCATCGTGTTCTTGGAACAAAGAAGGCAATGGTGGAGATTCTGTGTGAATGTTGAGCCACTGCCTTTCCCCCTTGTGGTGTTACCGTTGGATTTATTATTCTCCGCAGATGCCGGAATTAGGCGAGTATGACCAGTGTTTTTGCTATAGTTGGAGATTGGGTATTTTCACTGCTTTTTTAGTTCGATGCTTCCTCCTGTGCCTTGGCTCTTTCATCTATGCTGGGTGTGTGTCTGTTTTTCTCCCCTTTCGTTTGTGGGCGGGTTTTAAATTTTCCTGCTCGGTGCAGCTGTTCCGGATTTGTCGAGATTGCGTGAATCCAGATAAATTGTCGGTATTGAATGCTCTCCTGATCGTTGCTAAAGAATAAGAGAAAGGCAGGAAGCAGGAACGGACAGAGATTTTGCCATTCCACGGTAACAAGAAGAGGGAAAGGCAGGAAGAGGGAGCGGACTGAGATTTTGGCATTCCACGGTAAGAAGAGGGAAAAGCAGGAAGAGGGAGCGGACTGAGATTTTGGCATTCCACGGTAAGAAGAGGGAAAAGCAGGAAGAGGGAGCGGACTGAGATTTTGGCATTCCACGGTAAGAAGAAGAGCGAAAGGCAGGAAGCGGGAACAGACCAAGCTTTTGCCATTCCACGGTAACAAGAGGAGCTGCTATTCTTTCGTTTCTTCTTCTCTGCTATTCCACGGTAACTTGTCTATCTCTGTCCGGAGAAACCTATCCCAATCGAAGAGAATCTCTCGTGATAGAGATAGAACAAACAAATCCAATTAATCATAAAATAATTGTTAAAAAATTAGCTTCCATGTATTTCCAAATATAGCCTCCCAATTACAAATTTTTTTTTACCTGAAGAAACGTTTTTTCTTAGGATTTTATAATATCCCAAAAAATTTTGGAAGCTTTCTCTATTTTCGGGTCAGATATTTATTAAAGTCTTCCAAGTCTTCCTAGTACACAGGAAGTTTTCCTTACCACGAGAGTGTCAATGTTTTGATAAATAAAGATTAATACGGTTGCGCTTGCATTCGGTAAATACTTAAATTAGTTTGCCATCAAAGTACAGAATTGTGCTTCTCAAAAAAATTTTAAAACGGAAATGTTCTTTAAAAAGTTTTGTCATTCCATCAATATTTTTCAGAACAAGTAAAAAGCTTGGTCTGCTTATTTTCCCACTAAAATGTTATCTAATGCATCTGTTTATGTTTATGTTGCAGGGTGTCTCGAATAAGCCACCATAGCTACATGGAGATACCTTTTGTTGTGCCTGACCAATGTCAATCATTCTCGGATATCAACCTTCGTAATCAAAACAGCAGTACCTGCGGTAGCAGAACCAACATTAATTTGAACCCTAACTCTACATGGCGAGAATTTGAGACAGGTTTTGCTGCACATACATTGAAGGTTGATTACTTGGAACAGCCAGTAAAAACTGTTTATTCCTTGCAATCCTCGCAAGTAACAATGCAAATAATTATTCCTTCACTTGGAATATGGGCTCCTTTGATTCATCTACCAGTCCCGGAAAATCTCCTGCTACGGATACTAGTTTGCTACCTGAAATCACCAACACTGAAAATCCTCAAATCCGGAGATCAGAATCAGACTGATTCAGATACTGATGTCAAGGGCTTTCAGAAGAGAAAGCGGAACGACTCTAGACAAAGAAGGACAATCAACGGATTTTCATGTTTTACAAGGGAAGGAAAACGGCAAAAACTGCAGGATGCCTCAGCAAGCCCACTACATAATGAGTTCGATTCTAACAGTAAGGTATTTAAATAATTTTGTGTTTACCTGTCCTGATTAAATTTCTTCAATAGCTTTGGATTTTTATCTTAAGTTTCCAATCTGACTTTTATAATACGGTTTTGGATAGTTTGACAATATGTGCATAGGCAGCCATATATGCAGACATGTTTGTATATAATATTTATATAATTTATATTCATTTAAGTTAATACCTTTAATAATTGTAATGTAGGTGGATAGCAATAAGAATTTAAAGTTTTTATCGCAAAAGGAACAGAGGAACAGTGACGTAGGTCCTCTTGGAATGACGTAGGTCCTCTTGGAAGGATGATTCTAAGGTAAAAAATTTTACCTCATTCAATTACCTTTTAAAAGTCTTTTTTATTTGTTTTAAAATCTAATACTCAATTGTATAATATATATTATTATTTATTTTTAGTTCATTTTTAATTCTAACATATAACAATGTACACTTCCTTAGAGAGAAGCTGAGGCAAATTTACCATCACTTACAACAAGGGAAGGGATCTACATTAATGCCATTGGGGTTGAAGGTGAAGGGGAAACAGACGGTGTAATGGACCATGGAATAATGCCCGAGTAGGATGAGTTGTTTTCAAAGGACTTTNTTAGGATGAGTTGTTTTCAAAGCACTTTGATCTAACAACATCCATGTTAGAGCTACTTCTAAATGATCTTCAATTTTCAAATAACTTGTTTGAATCCATTTCAAGTTTTGGAGATATGCCCCTTTTTGATGATTTCAACCTAGATGTATGATTATGATATATGTATATCTATTGTACAAAAAGCAATTGAAACACATGTAATCTAGGTAACATCCATCAACTACATTATTTTAATGGTTGAATGGATGTACTTCAAAGCTTTAGTTGAATTGATGTCTTATTTGTATTTTGGTTGAAGATCATAGATTGTGACCTGTACTTTCTATTTTAATTAAAGATAGAATGTATAAACAAAACTAATGGTATCTATATTTATTATTACAATGGGAAATTCATTTTGCTCATTTCCTCGGTAGTAGTGTGTGAGTAATTCATTAAAATAATCTTCATTAATAAAATAATGCTTATTAATATATTATAATTTTAGGATACGTACTTTAATGTTACAATAGTTATCAACCACCATAGGCCATATTGTGATTTCTACATATTTAACATGTTTTTCTTGCATTTGAGAAGGTTTACCAATATGATCTTTCAATTTCAAAGAATGCCATGTAGATGGTTCTCATAAAAAATAAAATAACAAAGGTGGAGTGGAATGGGAGATATTTTATCTCATTCTTTATCATAGTAGGTAAGATTTATAAAAGATTCTTTCAGCTTTTAAGAGTTTTTTTTTTTTTCTCTTTGCTACAACCTAACAAAGAGATAAAAAAGGTTTTGGAGTTCTACGTTTATGGTTGCGAAATATTTTTTAATACTCTCTTACATTACTAGTCTAGATGCATTTTTGGTGTCAACTTTTACTTGGCTTATCATATATTTTTTTTAACGAAACCTAGAAACTTTGTCAAATATATTTAATTTTTGTTTGTTTTTATGAAACCAAGAATTCTCAAAATGAGTTATTAATTCCTTAATATTACCAAATGTGTACATTTATATCTGTGAGAAGTACCATTTTTATTTTTTTCTAAGCTTGACATTGAATTTAATTTTTAGTAAGTTGAAATATATTTATTATTTTCATTTAGAAAAAGTTATTAGATAAATCTAAACTTAACCATCTTAACTCGATCAAATTATTGGTAAATTATTTCTATTCTTATTCTTAGTTTTACTTGTTTAAAATAGATTTTAAAAGGAAGCATGCAAAATTTTAGGTATTAATAATTTATTATTTTGTCTGTAGTTTGTATTTTATATTTTGAAACTAAAACTAAAACTATAGAAAAGTATAGGCTATGTGTTTTAATAACATAATTAAAATATTACCAAGTGTTTTTATAACTTTTGAAAAAAAAAACTAAATTGGTAAGTAACACATTGTAAAAAATGTGTTGTTCATCTTTAATAGTATTTGGATCATATAATCAACATTTTTATTCATGAGGAATTTTCCATTATTTACCTAAACTCTTAGATAATGGGATGGCATTTGTGTTGTACTCATAAATAGCCATGAAGAACACATTTTCTCAAATAAAATATGAAACATATTTGTGTTTTGAACTTGTATATTAGAATGCAATTATAGTACTAAAGAACGTAATGCAATAATATTTGTTTAACCTATAGTGAAATCTCAAATTTTTTCAAAATATGAAAAATAAGAAGGATATTTTAAATATGGTATTTAAAAATTCTCTTTCTCACATGAACAATGATATGAAAAAGAATAATTGAAAGAGATACATAATAGATCCTTTAAAATCACCTCTTATAGAATTTACAAAGAAAGATAGTCATTTGAAAAATCATAGATGGTTAATAGAAAATAGTAAATGTTCTGTCTTTCTTTTTGTTTTTTTGTTTCTGCTATTAGTAGATACTTCCTTATTAGGGAGCTAACATTTTTACTAGGTCATATTTGAAATTATGAAATTATAATTGAAATTTTTAGTTACATCAACCAAGATCCCTAAGATCTATTGGACTATTTTTAAAATTCCTTCTATAGATTTTTTTAATATATTAATGTGTAATACAATAAGTATTAGTTTGCTTGGTAATTTAGTGACCAAAGCCATGTAGTCTTCTTGTCACTACCTAATGAATGAAGACAAAAAATTATTTTCCTTGAATTTATGAATTGATGGACATATGTACATGATTTTGGTCTCAATTCATCTTTTTTTTTCAATTTTTTATTCATTTTTATTATGGTGAAATAACTTTTCATTAAGTCAGAGTATGGTCCCAACTATATTCTATACATAGAAATACCATACCATGTTATAAATGATTGAAAATTAGCAAATAAAGTTGATACCTAAATCTACTTCAATATCACCCACTATCTCTTCACATCCCTCTTTCTATTCTTCCATTTTGACATTTATAAAATCATCAACTTTACCAATATTTTTAATTATCATTATCAGTACTTAATTCAAAAATATATTCAAGCATTCACTCAAACCATAACATTAATAATGAATATGAGAATCAACCTACATCATCTCATACTTTTTGATACTTCAAAATTTCTCAAACAAAGAAGACCAAGAGTCACCTTGGTAAGACTATAATTTCATCATTTATTTCAGCAAAAATTCTAGTACATCAATCTATACCATTAGAAATATCATTCAAAGTTGCATCAAAGAAATTTCAAAGTGCCCTATCATTTTTAATGAAACATGAGACTTTGTTCTATGGAGAAACATGATGAAAGGCCTTCTTGAGTTCAATGAAATTTAAGAACTAAATCAAATGCAAGTCCTTCATTCCTATCACTACAAAAAATGATGGAAAATAAGATAATCCTTCTAGGATAAAAATGTTAGATCATGAGAAAAGAAAGAAGAAAGAATCTCTAGCAAAGATAATCATCATACTTAACATTTCAAAAATCACAATACGAAGATTATGTTTCCTAGAGATAGCTAAAAATTATTGAAAATATTTTGTTCAAACTACCATGACAATCCCAAAAATCAACATACTAAAGAATTATTCAAAAGAATCCAATTAGATAAACTTGAAGTCAAAAAACAAGAGAAAACATTAAAAACTTCTTTGAAAGAATATATGGATATCTAAAACACATGAGTGAATATAGATGTTACTTCGCTAAATATCAAATAGTCCAAAAGGAGGTTGCTTCTTTGTATGATTAGACATATCAAAATATTATAATGAATTTTCTTCAAAATAAGGAATTCAAATAGATTATAGTAGATGATTTGGTCTCTCAAATCAGTTTCTTGGAAAGCTCATGAACTTATAACAATAATGATGAACATGTTTTCACAACTAGTAGAGGAAAGGGTAGATCTTATAGAGAAAGAGGAAGAAAAGGCATGACAAACCCTAATGATCAAAATTCACTAAATTATTCAAACACATTAGAAAATCAATACAAAAACATCAAAGGTAGAGGATTTTAGGAGGAAGATGTAATAATCATAATCAAATTAACCAAATCATTTCTCTATCCCATATTGTAGGTTCTAAAAATAAAAAGAATCTTAATAGAATCATGTTGGGTAAGAATTAGATTTGAAACTTTCTAGCTTCAAAATAACAAACAAGAGGAGGCACCAACATTAGCATTCACTCAAGAAGAAAATTAAGTTAATTACAAAGCCTTTAATTTTATTACCAAAGTTAAATAAGAATCATGGATAGTAGAGACTGGATGCTCAAACCATATGGGTCCTCACATATCTTATGAATTATAAACCCAACAAAATTGGTAATATTAAAATTGATGATGACAACTTCATAGAAATAGAAGGGATAGGAGATTATATTATAAGACATCTTAATAACAAAGTTGATGCTATTATAGAAGTATTCTATGTACTAAATCTCTCAAATTCCTTACTTTTAGTAGGATAAATGGTTAGCAAAAGAATTAATATAAATTTTAAAAATGATTTGTGTGTTACAAAAAAACCAAATGGAGATGAGATCATGAGAATCAAAGCCTCCAATAATAATATTTATAGTCAAGATTGCAATTATTTTGACCTAAAAGAAAATCCTATTGACATCATACGTTATCATCAAGAATACAAGAAACTTGTTTTTTAATTTACTAATGAGTGGCGAGGTACCCCTACACTCAACCATACGAAATACGAGCATTCATGCATGATCCGGTCAAACTCCGTGGATAGGCTAGTTGTCGTATCTAGATAGTTACACGTTGATCGTAGTTCACTGTCTTCCTGCATGGACTAGTATTTACTTTGTCACATATTGCTTAGTCCAGAGTGAGGCATATGATGTGATCCTAAACTAGTGCTACTCCTAGAGACAATGGAAAATAATCTTGATTAAACTAATGAGCAATAGGAAATGAAGTCTAAGCTAGCCTAAGTGCGATGAGCATCCGTTCCTTAATCATCCATACACATCTTGGACCTTGTGCATGACTACTACGGGGATTACCAAGCGTAGATCCTAGGTACGCTATTGGGTTACCATGCAGTCCCACTTAAATGCTCGTGATTAAGTCGTACTCATTCCGCAGTTAACAACAAGAATAGTAAATGATGGTAAAGAAATATTAACTAAGAAAACAATAAATAGTAATAAAAATTAAATAATTAAAACTAAGTGAATGCTGCAATGATGAAGTAATCTCGATCTTTATTGTCGATCATGTGTGTGTCCAAGTACATCACACTCGAATAAAGGTTTCTATAGTGGGAATAATCGAGCTTGGGGCCATGAAGAGCCCAAACATGCCCGCATGGATGACCCTTGCAAGTATAGCATTAGGCGCTTGATCTGATAACCACTCCTATGAGGATTCATCTCATCAAACTTAAGGAGAAAGTTCTCTTTTGTATGTCTTGAAGTGATAACTATAACTTTAGTATATGGAGCGACCGCTACAAAATAGTAAAAGATACCTTTTTAGCCTTTGCATGGGTGTAACAAATTACATGAACAACAAAAACCAAAATAGCCTAATAACCATATAAATAGAAACACATTAGCATAAAAACAACAAATTAATAACACTTACTTCACCTATATGACTCAAGCTCATAAGAGCCCTAGGTTGTGGGTCAAAGTTGAAATCATCAAGAGATGGGCTCACCCACTAGCTATCTATGCTCCTGTTTGCTAGGCATCTCTTGTAAGCCTTAAGGTGATGCCCAATACTACTCTCAAGGTTCCTATGCAATTGCTCCAACACCAGAAGCCTCATGTTTGGGCTCTTAGTGAACACCTCTATAGCTGTGTGAGCTAGGAGAAAGAGGTTATGAGCCTTGATTTGGCCTTGATCATCAATCCTTAACTTGCAAGCAAGTAAAACAAGAAATCATATATAGTTATAACTTGAAATGCATAATAGCAAACAGAGAATAACCAAGATAACAATATTGCTTATCTCTCTATGTGATAGACGATGCCTAGAGGGTTATGGAACCACATACGAGCATGATAGCCCACTATCAAGGTATTGTTCAAGTTATACTATCCAAATATTTGAGATAATTTATGAGGGCCCATAGTAGTCAGGTCATCACATGTTTTTCCTCCTGCAAAAGCATCAAGTTTATCCATGATGAAATTCATAATTAAATTGGAGGATCTAGGTAGGATGGCCTCCACAATTGTTGTTGCTACCTCAAACTTCAAGTGTGACCAAACTATGATAGTATAGTTTTGGAGTAGGTAGGCTAGGAAGTTTGAGGTCCCCTTCCTAAGCCATACCCCATGCTGATCCCACTTCATGTCAAGGTTTGGGGACTTAGGTGTGGACATGTTGATGCAACATAATAACCCCACCGTCTCTATCACTACTAGGATAGATTTCAAGAAGACGCTAAAATATTCAACAACAGTGGATATAAATGTTGGAAAAAGCTAACAGTGAAGTGGTAGATCATAGCAATGAACTAGCAGTTGCTTATTCATGAACTGCACTTTTCATTTCTATTGTCTGATGGTTTTTTGAATTTTCTTTAAAGATAACATAAAACTTCTAAACGTTTTGTGAAGTTCTATTTCAGTTAATTTTTAATGTTTCCAATTTTGTAACCCGGATGTGGTTATTTAAGTCTGCCCTAGGATCCATCATAAATAGCATGAGAAAGACAAGAGTGGGAGAATTCTCACATTGCATGAGAGAAAGGTTTCTTCTTGTTCTCTCCATGTGATGAAGAGAGAACCCTATTATTTCCACATTGCATGAGAGAGAGGTTTATTCTTGTTCTCTCCGTGTGATGAAGAGAGATGCTTGTTATTTCCATTGCTCATAATAAGACATTTTCTACAATTATCTGTCGTTCAACTGCTCTTTATTTTCATGTCATTTCATATTCTGTTGCCACATCTGCTAACAGTGGTGTCAGAGCATCCAGGTTCATAGTTCATGGAAGTTTTGTAGATCATGCATACAAATTTTTCAAAATGGCTGGCAAATATGAAATAGAGAAGTTCAATGGAAGCCACTTCACATTATGGAAGTTCAATGGAAGTGACTTCACATTGTGGAATGAAAAGAAGAGTAATGAAAAGAAGGCAGAAAAGGTTGCTGCAAATCTGTGCATGCTTATGGGGAACACACATCAAGTGGGAGAGTCTTCTATTGCATCAACTAATTTAGGAGAAGAATCGACGATGTTGTCGAATTGAAACCTTGGTCATATGTCAGAACAAAGTTTGCAGATTCTCTCTAATCAGAAACTACTTCCTGGGCTTAATTCGGTATATTTACCATTTTGTGAGCATTGTGTTACTAGTAAGCAACACAAATTTAAGTTTAGCACATCAGAAGAGGCAGAGGAGGACGTAGATGCAGACGATGAAGAGCTGAGGATTACATCCGCAGGCACGACCAACGATGAAAATGGAAATGGCCAAGGCTGGTCTGAGGGCATGTTCTTGGAGGCGGAGGCCTAGTTCTGGGTGCTGGGTGCTCTATGGGCAAGGCCACGCTTGCACGCCGCGGTGGAGCTCCTAGACAATTACAGGACTGTCATGGCTTTCACCGGGATTGGTGAGTACGGGCAGAGCTGGGTGCTCACGGAGAAGCTGAAGCTTCATTGCGTTGAGCAGTTCAAGGAAGGCAAGCTTGGGCTCGAGCAGCTTACCCTGGTGGACTGCATCAACAAGTTAATAATGAATTCCCCGGTCCGGGCGATGTGCCAGATTAATCTATCCATCTTCAAATCATTGCTGGATTGGTGGACGATTAGGCAGATGTTTCTGCTGATGCCTATCAAACGACTGAACAAGCGGCTGACGGTGCAGGCGATGTTGTCAGACCTTACCTGCGATAGCAATGAGAAGCTGAGCCGATGCAGACACCGACACCGACGCATGCAGTTTTAGCAGAGCCGTTGGCAAAAATAGAGATGGTTTCATCTGAGGGTTTCAGATGAGGTTTCTATCATTAGTGGTGGCTTTGGCGCAGGCAATGACGTCAAAGTTGATGAGGATCGGCAGGATTTCAGCAGTGAGGTTTCCAAGGGTTTGTTTGGTGATTTTCTGTGGTGGAGTGGTATTCTAGAGAGTTGGTGGAAGGGACCACCTCCGCTTGTAGAGGAACAAAAGAAGAAGGTTTCTCTTAGTGTCACCGCTCAACATAAGCAACAATGAATGACAAGGTAGAAAGGATGGTGTGGAGATATGATTGATCCTCAATCAAAATCTCCAAGTGGGAGATTGTTGGAAAGAGCTAACAGTGAAGTGGTAGATCACAACAATGAACTAGCAGTTTCTTATTAATGAACTGCACTTTCCATTTCTATTGTTCGATGGTTTTTTGAATTTTCTTTAAAGATAACATAAGACTTCTAAACGTGTTGTGAAGTTCTATTTTAGTTAATTTTTGATGTATCCAATTTTGTTACCCGGATGTGGCTATTTAAGTCTGCCCTGGGATCCATCATAAACAACATGAGAAAGACAAGAGTGGGAGAATTCTCACATTGCATGAGAGAGAGGTTTCTTCTTGTTCTCTCCATGTGATGAAGAGAGAACCCTGTTATTTCCACATTGCATGAGAGAGAGGTTTATTCTTGTTCTCTCCATGTGATGAGGAGAGATGCTTGTTATTTCCATCGCTCATAATAAGATGTTTTCTGCAATTATCTTTCGTTCAACTGCTCTTTATTTTCATCTCATTTCATATTCTGCTACCAGATCTGCTAACAATAAACATAGAAACTTAAAACCAAAGCCCTACAACCATTAAACATAAAAAACCACTTAGATAACATTTGAAACACTTTACATAAAATTACAGTTTAAAACTAAAACTATAACAATGAAAACCGAAAACATGAAAATGACAGTTTAGGACTAAAAACATGAAAAATGAATTTGAGCACCTAAATGGAAAGTTGCAGTGGAGAAAAGAGGAAGAACAAAAATAACACAAGAAAAACAAAGATAGAGAACAGAAGAGAGGAGAATAGAGAGGAGAGGAAAGGAGAGGAGAGAAGGAAATTTCATGTTATCGATGAGGCTCAAGGCGGAGCAGCAGCATTATCACCGGCTCCTCCTCCTCCTCCTTACTGTCATAGCCTATGCTACTACCATATCCACTATTATTGGCTCATCCCTATGCAGTTAAAAATTCTTCTTTTTCCCTCCCTTCCTTTTCCATTCCGTGCTTCACAATTTTGAATGCCACCAAATCTATTCATGCACAGGATTTGGTTCATCATATGCTCTGCTGCAACCCACCAGCATTTCCAGTGGTTTTCTAGGCCCGAGTTCATCCATCCACTGTCATCGTGTTCTTGGAACAAAGAAGGCAATGATGGAGATTCTATGTGAATGTTGAGCCACTGCCTTTCCCCCATTGTGGTGTTACCATTGATTTTATTCTCAGCAGATGCTGGAATTAGGAGAGTATGGATGGTCGAACCAATGTTTTTGCTATAGTTGGAGATTGGGTATTTTCGCTACTTTTTTAGTTCGATGCTTCCTCCTGTGCCTTGGCTATCTATCTTTCTATCTTTCATCTATGCTGGGTGTGTGTGTCTTTTTTTTCCCCCTTTCGTTTGTGGGCGAGTTTTAAATTTTTCTGTTCGGAGCAGCTGTTCCGGATTTGTTGAGATTGTGTGAATCCAGATAAATTGTCGATATTGAATGCTCTCCTGATCATTGCTAAAGAATAAGAGAAAGGGAAGAAGTGGGAACGGACAGATATTTTTCCATTCCATGGTAACAAGAAGAGCGAAAGGCAGGAAGAGGGAGCAGACCAAGATTTTTCCATTCCATGGTAACAAGAAGAGCGAAAGGTAGGAAGCGGGAACAAACCAATCTTTTTCTATTCCATGGTAACAAGAGGAGCTGCTATTCTTTCGTTTCTTCTTCTTCTCCTTCCTTTGTTTTTCGGTGTGCAAGTATTGTGTGTTTTCTTTTTTTGGCATGTTTTTCTTCTTTTCTCATTTTGTGTAAGGAACCACATATGAGCATGATAGCCCACTATCAAGGTATTGTGCAAGTTATACTATCCAAATATTTGAGATAATTTATGAGGGCCCATAGTAGTCAGGTCGTCACATGTTTTTCCTTCTGCAAAAGCATCAAGTTTATCCATGATGAAATTCATAATTAAATTGGAGGATCTAGGTAGGATGGCCTCCACAATTGTTGTTGCTGCCTCAAACTTCAAGTGTGACCAAACAGTCATAGTATAGTTTTGGAGTAGGTAGGCTAGGAAGCTTGAGGTCCCCTTCCTAAGCCA
>MNCI01021637.1:9081-19786 GCA_015680685.1 Gnetum montanum
TGACAAATACAAGTAAGCTTGGGAGGACAATGATTGATTAACCTTAGGTGTTCCATGAGGCGTGTAGGCACTTAGTCTACGGAGTTCGACCGGATCGTGCATGTAATACTCATATTCATATGGTTGAGTGTAGGGGTACCTCGCCACTCATCAACATTTCTTAGGATGTTCATATTAGCATATGTCACATCCTTCTACATCTATTTTAGAATTTGTAATTTCATCAACTGCTGCAACCTTATCTTTTTGCTGATAATATTCCTTTCATGTATCCTTTTTTCTTCTTCTATCCTTATCTTGATTCACTTGCTCTATTTTCTCTTCCATAATATTTAGGGTTGTTTAGAATTTATCATCCAAGGAGTCCCACATGTTATCTATCTTGGCCAATATTTATGTGATAAGTTTTTGAATCGGAAAGGTTTTCTTTTTTACCACTTCATCAAGTGGTGCTTTCTCCTTAGAATTATAAAAATGTGTCTCCCTTTTGTGAATGGAGGGATCTCCGTTGTACTCATTTTTGCATTCTCTTTTTTTTTTTTGAGTTCTTCTTCTTCCTCTGCCACTTGATTAATGAGCTTTTAGATTTGATGGACCCTCATCTCTAGCAATCTTCCATGGGCATAAATCCCAAACATCTCTCTAATTTTATTTCTAAGCCCATCTATCACATGGTGAAGTTGTTCCCTTTGAGAAAATCCATGGCCTGGGCATTGATGCAAAAGATAGTAATACCTACCTAAGGCTCCATTAATGGATTTATGATTTTCTTATTTCCATCATTTGATTTATTTTCTCATGATAGAAACTTTGTAGTACATCTGATGCTTATTGATGAGCAATAAGCTATCCCTACGTCCAACCATACGAATCACAGAACGTTCATGCACGATCTGGTTGAATTCCATGGACTTTATTATTTCTGGTGCACTAGTCTCTTAGGAAGTGAATCTTAACTTAAGGTTAATCATTTTTCCAATTACACTTGTGATGTACATTGGTATGGTTAAGTGTAATTAAGGCATCTAATTTTTATCATTTTGTATTTTATGGTTTTGATGCTTAAAGAGAAATAAAGTGGTTAGACTAGTTAATTTAATTTAACTAATTAACTAATGTCTAACTAGTCCTAACATAAGCATTTCGTCCTACTTTCCGTATATGTCATGAACCCACATATCCACTACTGGGCGACCAAGCGCTATGCTATTAGGCATACCAAACAATTACACTACTGGGATTACCAAGCGAACATGTGTTACACTCGAAGTGGTCATACTTATGTGTTTAATCTATCTTGCTTAATTTCTTTATTAAGTTAATTACTAAAAACATTTAATAAATAATTGGAAACATTTAATAAATAATTGAAAACATTTATGCATAATTAAAATATTTAATCTATACAAAGTACTACAAGGTTTATCAAAAAGCTCATCTTTATTGCTGCACACACTATCATGCTCAAGTACAACAATGCTGGAATAAAGATCTGTACACTCAATGACTCCTATTTTGGGCACTAGGGAGAAAAATTCTAACTTTCAAATGGAAAAATTGAAAGAGCTTCATTGCAACTACAATATCTATTGCCATAAATGCAGCTGGTAGGTGCGTATTTATAGCAAAAAATAGATACTATGTCGATGCGGCCTCATCGACATATGTTGACGAGGCCTCATCAATGAGGCCTAGTTAATGAGGCCTTGTTGATGCAACCAACCAAACATGATTCATCATACCCTCACGAATGAATGAAAAATCATCCTTAAGTTCTTTTACAAAATTGGGAAGGTATGGGATTATTGAATAAATTTTCACAAACAAAATAAATTGACTGGCTTGACAAAAAATGGAGTGCCTAGGTGTACAAATCAACACATTATAAAAAATGATGGTGTTTAGGACACAAAATTGAACATCATGACATGAATCTTCAAAAGTGGACAACACTTTTCTTAATGGCATGAAGTTGGATGGAGAAGACCAAAGGGTCCCAAGTGACAGTGGCTCTTGAGGTTCTGAGGAATCTTCATCAGCTTTATGCACTAGTAGCGGTTAAGCTGGTTGCGGCTATTTTGCTGCTACAGCAACTTTAGGTATGAGGTGGAAGGCATCTAGTAGTACTATCATTTTCTCCTCCTTACTTTTGGGATCATGCACCATCCATGCAACTTCACTAATGTGGGTTGGAACAAGCACATCTCAGGGACACAGGATTGCTAGAAATAGCTCCTTAGCATTGATGAACTAGGTAGCAAACTATTTGTGTTCAATATTGAATGCCATAACTGTGTCCTATAGCTCCTAGTAGTCATTCATCTATTTGGATAGGTTCTCAATGATTGATTGTTGATCTCTAAATTTTGCTATGAGAACTTCGAGTTCAACATTTGCAATCTCAAGCTTCTTCTTGGTGCCTTTGTGGTGCTTGAACTCTACCTTGTATAGTAAATACAAGCTAGCCACTTGTTTCTCTAACTTTGACCATGGTCATCTGATAGTCATCATTGCTAGGTTTTCATATCAGAGATTGGCCAACTCCATATATTCTATCATTTCTTTTATTTGCAACTTCTTTAAGCAAATCTCTACTTTATTATAGGCGTCGATCCCATCAACGATGGATTGCTAGACTTCTCTTTCTTATTGGAGTTGCTGGAGGGCTTCATTCATTTTTTCCTTCATCATTTGAATGTGTTTTTTGTTGAATTCCTTCTGCAACCAACCTAGTCTCTATAGTGATTCTTCACTTGTTCAAACTTAAGGGCCTCATTCTTCCAAGTGATGATTTCAATGACAGACTTTTGGTGCAAGGCACACACTTCCTCCATTGATAGATTTTGATTTTCTATGGCCAATCTCCTTAATTTAGTATTCACCCTAGAAAGTTGCTCATAATGTTGATGAATAAATTCCTACATTTGGTCCTTCTAAGCATTAACATTACGTAGGCGATGATTCTGTGTGGTCAAAGTCTCGTTCTCCTAGCACATCTGTGCTAAGTCCTTCTAAATTGAATACGTTTTTACTTCACCTATGGACTGGTTAAAGATGGCCATAACTGCCTCCTTCTTAGCATTCTAGAATCATTCCTAAAGTTTTTTGAAAGCTTCATTTCTTGTTACTATTGGACCAAGGATTGTAGGATTAGCAAGTTAGGCACGTAGTTTAGAAACGTTTGTGACTAAGCGTTGATTTCATTCTTGAGTTGTTTCTAGTTTCTCCTTCAAAATAACGCATTTGCCCCTTACATTTAGCAACTTTGACTGCGTTGTAATGATGTCTTCCAAAAAATTGAAGATATCTAGAATCAGTTGCCTGGTTCCAACTAATCGTTTCAACAACTCTTCATGCTAGGCTACGTTCAACTTCTTGTTGACTATGCTTGCAGACGTATACACATTTTGAAGTGTAGATACATCTAGTACAAATGCCATGTGTGCATTTATTGGTTCAGTGACATAGGTAGCAACAAATTTAGCTGTTGTTTACTACCCTTGGTGCTACATCAAAATGCACTAAGAAAGTGATGACATTCTTAGAGATTTCTAGGAATAAATGGTGTTGTGATAAAGACACCGTCACCTCCTAAGCATTGGGATCTAACCTCACAACCAACTATGTTCATTGGGCAGAAAAGATTGGACCACCCCTCCATTTGGCTAACTATTTGAGCCACCTCATTAAGGTGACTTATTACTAATCAGTATACAGATGGATCTAAACCACTTGTTCTTGCACGTTCCTTTTATTCACTCAAGAGCTACTCTCACATGTTGCATAGGTGCTCAATGGCTACGTAGGCCTCTAGCATTTTTTCTTGAGTGGGTGGTGGAGGTAGCTACTCCTCTTCTTGGGTTATCACTAGCAGCTTATCTTTCATGATCTCAGATCATGAGGCCAAAGGAGCATGCCTAATGGTATTGTTGGAGTAGTGAATGATCCTTGTCCTTTTGCAGAGTTTCTAGATGAGGCACAGAAAAGGCAAGGTTTTCCTTCCATGTTCATTTTCCTTGAATCATTTTTTAATCTCTAAGTAGATCAGTTGTGGAAGGTTGATGGGAAATTTCCTGCTTAGAGTGATGCATGCTCAGGTGGAGAAAGTAGTCACCTTGCTTGGCTTCACGATTGGGTTGAGGTGATAGGCCACAATTTTAAAATAGATGCACTTCATCGGTGTGCACATGTTGTACTCCTTATGGTCAACACTGTAGCACCACTGGGTTCACTCCTTTTTGGCCTTAAGATCATTCTTTGTGGATAGTTTTGCTAGCTATGTCCTAGTGTCAAGCAACCCAAGTGCCTCTGTGATAGGTTCTGTCAAGTAGGATGCTTGAATATCCTTGATTTTGACAGTGGACCCTAGCCTTTGATTACTCCAAAAGAGATATGTCTCTCCCATGTACCATTCCCTAGTGAATGTGATTAATGGCCACATAGAAGAGGTTTGTAGTTGAGTCTTGAAATTTGTTGAAGACTTCTCAAGGAATGGCCCAAATTTGATCTCCTAAAAGACTGACCATTGAATTTCTTGGGACCTAATGATGTCAAGGTAGGCCTGAGTCAAAGTGAGCTTAAGCCTTGGCATGGGTCTAGGAACTTTTCCTCATTGTGATTATTCAGTAGTTACTTCTTCTTCTGGACTCTATTGGATAGATTCCACTTCAGGCTTTTCATGAAGAGGTCCCATTGCATGGGTTGCCTTTGGTGGTTCTTGGGCTTGTTCTTGTTGGCCCCTCCCAGCTTTGGGTTGTTTCTCCTATGGTTAAGAGGGTTCTTTTTCTTGAGGGCACTTTTGTTTTGGTGAAATATGTAATCACAATGAGACCATGGACTAGCAATCATTATGTAACTTAAAGCAATTGGGATATCTTTATCTCCTAAGGATAGTTACACTCTGGCTAAGTTGTGATTATGACTGATTTAATTACTCCAATTATTATTTATTTATGTATTATTATTAATAAACCATCTCAGAGGTTGTTGGAAGGATTAACTATTGAAAAATTTTATGTTTATATGTTGTTAAGGTTCATAACCCTTTGGAGGAGTTAGAAAAGTTTCCAAAAAATTTCATTGATTTTTCATCAGAAACCTTAAGGTTTGCAGCCCTCACAATAAAGAATCTTCAACAAGTGTAGGGTCAAAGAACAGAGTGTTTTAGACAAATGGTTGGGAAGTTATGAGCTTTGGAAGGTTTTGGGCTTTGAAAAATTACAAAAACTCCCAGGTGTTATATGAGAAAATGGCAAAAAATTCCTAAGTACATGGCAGTATATATAGCATGTATGCATTGTGTCGATGAGGCCTCATCCACGTCGACGAGGCCTCATCGGCGTAGCTATTGACCATCGTAGATGACTATTGACTTTGGTCAAACTTGCAAAATACAAAGAATTTTTGAATGAAATTAGGGTTAAATGAAAGCTTAAAAGGCCAAGAATAGTATGAAAATATGAGAAGAGGATGTTGAAGCTCATAAATTTGGAAAAATGGAGAAAAATTGATTTTGGGGATGAATGAAATAAAAGGTTAAGGAGAATTGAGTAGAATACCCAATGGAATATGCAAAAGATAAGATTGTAGCAATGTCAAAGGTAAGGAACCTTAACTAACCAAAGCAAGAGCTATGTAAGTGGATCCTTCCTATAGTAGGCTCATGCCCTTGCATAACCTCAACCAAGGAGGCTATGGGCCCCATAGTTGATTTAATGATCATGAAAAGTTAAGGAGTAACTAGAAAGAATCCACTCAAGAATTCAAACATATTAGACCAAGAGATAAAGAATAACATAGAACACGGTTGTGAGGTGAGTTATGGTAGCACGGATGGATGATAGAGAAGGTGGAATGAAGTTCTGAATTGAGGTCATAAGAAGTCCCTTGTAGAATTTGTATTTAAAATGACCTGACAAGATCCATCCTCAGTCTAGACCAAAACTAGCTGCTTGTAATGACTTCGCATCGCCACCCTAAGATCGATCCACCCACACGAGAAATGAGAGTGCTTCCACATGACAATGATCATTTCATAAGAAGGAGAAAAAAGAGAAGTAGGAAGTGAGAGAGNCGATCATTTCATAAGAAGGAGAGAAAAGAGAAGTAGGAAGTGAGAGAGAGGGCCTTAGTTACAGGGGACCTTCAGGCATATGTACATGTCTTTCTAGTCCCATAACTAGTGCTTATAGCCTATTTATTTGTCCAAGGGATGTGCTTTGACGTTCCATGGCTTTTTTTTCTTGGAAATGGGAACCACACCATGAAAGGACTTATTAATGTCTAAGGGGTATGCTTTGAATTTTCATCATTATTTTTTTTGAATTTTTGGATGGGAACCACACCATGCAAAAACTTTATTTGACTTTCTATTAGTGGTTGGTATGGAATGGTAAGAAGTTCATGAAAAACACTCAAGCACTTAAGTAAGTAGAAGAGTATATAGAGTATTAAGTCCCCTTGAAGTCACACCCTCTACAAACCTTTGAATCCTTCTTAATTTCAGAACTATTAAGGTCACCAATTGATTAAAAGTTTCTTTAATGGAAGAAACTTCAAATTCCCAGAATAAGGAAAACCATAGAGTTTATCAAATGGATAGATGATGTGGACTCATTGCCTGTTCCATGAAAAATAAACCATGTCAAAGTCATTAGTTATGAGTGGCGAGATACCCCTACACTCAACCATACGAATACGAGCGTTTTCATGCGCGATCCGTTCGAACTCCGCAGACAGACTAGTTGTGGCACCTAGATCGTTAAACTTAGGTCACAATTCGCTGTCTTCCCACCTGGACTAGTATTTATATTTGTCATGTATGGTTTAGTCCAGAGTGAGGTGTATGATGTGTTTTAACCTAATGCTACTTTTGAAGGTAGTGGAAAATATTATTAACTACGCTAAGATAGGAGGAAAAGGGTAAGAGAATCTAATTTAGCCTAAGTGCGATGAGCAGTCGATTCCTTGATCATCCATATACATCTTGGACTCCATGCATGACTACCACTAGGATTACCAAGCGCAGATCCTAGGTACGTCACTATGATACCAAGTAGTCACACTTAAATGCTCGTAATCAAGTCATACTCATTCCGTGTTACTAGGAGATAAGGGTGAGAGAGAGAGAGCAGTAAATAACATTTAAATAAACAAATAAATAAATAACAAAGTGAATGCTGCAATGATGAAGTAATCTTGATCTTTATTTTCGGTCATGTGCATGTCCAAGCACATCACACTCGAATAAAGAATGTCGTACAATTACATTCACCACACTACGGGCAGACATGGGAAGAATAATCTAACTCTAGAGGGATCAAACTGCCAGAGTTTCATTATAATATAAAATAGGATGATAAATAAGGGAGAGTTGCTTCTTATTTATATACATTGCGACTGACTACGATATTGCGTACGCGATATCGCAGGGAAGACGCGATGTCACATACACGATATCGTGACGGATGCGATATCGTGTACGCAATATCGTGGCCCATGAGATATCGCGTCCCATCATACCCTCACGACTAAATAAAAACTCATCCTCGAGTTACAAAGAGAACAAGCTCCATTGATTACATAGTAGATAGGTATGGGACTATTAACTAGAGAAAGAAATGAAATAATGCCGCAGTGTGGGAAGACACAACATAGAAAAATACTACAACTACAAAAATTAAAACTCATGTAGTTCCTAGTGGTGGTGGCTCCTCCATGGGTGCTTTCTCTTTGTCATGTGCTCCAGGCTTTGAAGCTTGATGGCATTGAAGTATGGCCTGGAGCTTCTCCTCTTTGGTCTGAGGATCTTGTGTCATCCATGCTAGTGTTCCAATGTTTGATGGAGTCGGCACCTTTCACAGACAGGGTAGTTGCGGGAACATCTGGTTGGCTTTGACATACCATGTCATGAACACCCGTCATTCCTCTTCATAGGCTCTAGCTTTGTCTTTGTATTCGTGAAGATCCGTTAGCCATTGAACCAAGTCAGTTGCAACATCTTTCTATCTTTGGTAACTTGCTTTTACCACCTCGAGTTCAGAATTTGCAACATCCAATTTTTCAACCAGCGTCTTACGTTTTGCAAATTTTGCCTCATATTTGAGATGGGTGGAAGCTACCTGCTGCTCGAGCTCTGTTCTCAGGAACCTTGCTATTAACATGGCAAGGTTGGCATATTTTAGGTTTGCCAACTCCATGTATTTTGTCAAGTCCTGAATTTGCAGGTCTTGATTTCTAACTTCCGCTTGGTGGGTGAAGGCGTAGGTGTCCAATATGGCCCTCCAATTAGTGTGTTGGGCACTAATAGTGTTGATTTGAGCCTTGGCCATATGGATCTCCTTCTCCAAGATTTTTTTATACATCCCCACCTAGTCACGGAAATGCTCCTTTAGCTTCTCATATCGTTTAGCCTCATTCTGCCATGTGCTTATCTCAATTGCTAATTTTTGGCGAATAGCGCGTACCTCCTCTATTGAGAGGGTTCGATTGTCTCTGGCTAAATGGCTTACATCTCGGTTGACCCGAATGAATTTTTCTTGTAGCTGATGAAAGTGTTGATCGAGAACATTCTTTTGTTTCTCCATAGAGGTCAATCGAAGGTTATCTGCAACCAATTGCTTATTCTCTTCTTCTAAGGCCTTGAGTGCCTTAAGATGCGCATGAATTTGCACTTTCGCTGTGGAGGCATCCCAAATAGCCTTCTCCTTTTCTTCCACCACCCTTTTATTCTCTACGGTGAGCTTTGTTAATTTCTCAGTTCTGAAATTTTCTAGCTGGTCTACGGGAACAAATTGCAGAGGATCCAGTTGTGCTGCTTGTAAGGATATGAGCTGCTCTTGTAGTTTCTACACTTCAGCTTCAGCATGCTCGGCCCTTACTTCGAATATGACCAGCTTTCCCTTTGTGGAAATGAGGTCTGATTGAATTCCTGTGACATCCTAAGGGATGTCAAACAGAGATGTCATTACTTTTCCTATTTGAAGCAACCTGTCAAGTACATCCTCATGTTCCGCAGTGGTCATTGAGGTCTCGGCAAAAGTTTGAGCATCCCGTGCTCCTGAGAGATCTGTCGGTGGCACAACAAGTACATTGAAAGATTCTTTGATGTGGTCAGTGACCACTTAAATAGCTCTCGCAGCATTATGGTGTTGCATGACCACTACAGTGGCCCCTTCACCAGTCTCTAATTGCACTTGAAAAGATGCCATGTTTTCTAAGATCTATTACGATCATCTACTTTCCCATCCTCCTATTTGAATTGATATTTCACCCCTTGTGCGATCCAATGAAATTGTAGGCTAACTGGCATCATCAATGACGCGGAAGAGGTTTGCATCATCACGACTTTCCCAACTGACTGTCTCAGCGATGGCCCTAAGATGGCTCATCGACAGTCTATAGTCTTGCGGCAATGGCAGCTAATCCTAGCCTATGCCAAGCCCTACTTCTTGTTGTTGGTTGGGACCCATGGTTGGAGGTTGACTGGGTCCTGCAAGTTAAGTTGCATGTGGTCCAGTCATCTGTTCTTCTTCTTTTTCAGGTCTTAGCTCTTCGCCAGTGCTCTTTCTTAGAGCTGGTACCTTTAGTAGTTTAGCATAAGAAGCATTCTGGGCTTTTTGGGGGACTTCATTAGTGTACCCTCGAATACCAGCTTGTTGGCACAGTTTTCTGATAAGACAGGGAAAAGGCAACGCCATCTTCCATGTCTTTCGTTCTTCAAATCGCTTCAGGATCTCTATCAAGTATAGATGGGGAAGGTTAACGTTAATCTTTCCCATCAACACTACACATCCTCTAGCCGCATACATCGATATTATTTTCAAACCTTTTGTGGGGAAGAGGTGATAGGTTCCAATTTCGAAATAAACTTTCTCTTCTGTCGTCAGCTCACCAAAAGCTTTATCTCTGCCATAAGCCTTCTCTAACCAATTCTTTCACACATCGAGGTTTGAACGAGTGGATAACCAAGAAACATGGGGCCTTGAATTCAAAAGGTTTAACATTTTCGAAATAGCCTATGCAGAGAAATCAACTATCACACCACAAATGTTAACCGTGGTGCCTTGCTCCCTATTTTGCCGGAATTGGTACATTTCTCCTAAGCACCAGGCATCACTTTCAGACTGGACAGGCCATAAGGGAGAACCTTTGAGGTAATCCCTAACAACCTCAGGAGTGAACTCTGCAAAAGATTTGAAGTTTAGCTCCACAATCATCACAACGAATGTGGACTTCTCATGGATAGCCTGAACACATTCTCGGGGCAACGTGAGTTGTTGTCCTGGTTTAGGCACAGTAGTAGCTCCTCCTTCTACCTGCCTGAACTATTTGGTAGGAGGTTCTTCTTAATGGATGCTAAATGATTGCACCTCCTATTTTTTATGTTGTCTAGCAGGACCTTGTATTGTACCTCTCTAAGATCATTTCATTCTATCTTGAACAGGACCCTCCTGCTGTGCATGTTTCAGGGCCATCTGCAATCACACGAGCCAAGCGTTAGTAAGGTTGTTTTCAAAGTTAAGTTATACCTTACTGCTTGACTTAATTAAAGATCTTATGTTATAACGTGTTATCGTGCCTGAAAGTTTGTAATGATGAGCCCTATGACTTAGGTGGTTGTCATTTTAGTCTCCCGGTGTACCTAAGGTCATATGATTTTTGGCACAATTATTCTAAGTGTTAGTGTTAATTACCCTAATTGATA
>MNCI01021637.1:19918-42470 GCA_015680685.1 Gnetum montanum
ATTGAAAAATTAAGCTGAGGGTAAGAGATTGTGTGTTCTAGCTAGAGAATTAGTGAAGATTACGAAAAATTACACAAGTGGGTCCTCCCCAAAGCAGGTTTCAACCTATTATGCCCTTGTGTAACCACACTTAAAGTGTCCGTGGGCACTAGAAGGGTTAAATGTAATCCGCACTAACTCCACAAAACACACACATGTAAATATCACCAGAATGAGATGAAAATTCTATGTTACATGGGTCATGAGCTACAATTACATGAACAGTGAGATGAGATGAACTATAGAAAGGGATCGTAGAGATTGGGACATGAGGTAACTAACCTAGGGCACAATGAATCCTGCGTGTAAAGCATGATTAAGGTGTCATTAACCTGTCATTCTAAGATTAGGACCAAGTCCATTCCTCTAATCAGTGACATTGCATTGTTTCATTGCATAATGAACAACTATGAGAGTACCATAACAACAAGGTGTGCGATCACGTGGCATTTTATCCAAGGGAGGAGTGATTTTTGTTTTATGGCACTTTCTTTTCTTTTCTTTTCTCTTTTTTTCCCTTTACTGAATCCAGAGAAGCCGTCGACCTTCAGGCATGGGTGCATGTCTTTCTAGTGGGATCCCCTAAAACAACATTTGATTGTCGAGTGCCCTTTTGATTACTCTTACTTCCATTTTTCATTAGATCTACAAGGATCTTAGTACAACCACATTACATGATAACTCCCACAATGGTCACCAAAGAGAATCCGCAAGTCCCCTTTGAAACACCACAAAAATTTGAGGCTTAATACTTGTCCGACTCCAAGCAGGTCCCTGCGACCCACAGGCAACACAGCTACGCCTGACATCGAACGCGGCAACTTCAGAGAGCTTCAAAGATTAAAGTACTAAAATTTCACCAAGTGTCGACAGCGTATATGCTCAACGTTCACCAGCGTGTACGCCTAGCGTATACGCCTAAGTGCAAATTCACAGCGTATACGCCCAACAGGTACAACAAAAGCCTACGCCCGACGATGAAGTCTCAAAGACAGCATGAAAACAACACTGAAGAGCAAGAATTGAACCAAGTGGGCAACCATCAGCGCCATCAGCGTATACGCCTAGCATCCATCAGTGTATACGCCCCAGCGTATACGCCCAGCATCCACAGCATCACCCAAGTTCACACGCTTAGCACGTCCAGCGTATACGCCCAGCATATACGTCGGCCTGATGTAGCGTATACGCCCAACGTATACGCTCGCCATGTAATATGTGTATTTGTAAATTGTATGCACCCGGTCAATGCGCCACGTGTCCCCTAACCCGAGTCTAGCGTAACAACCGGTATAAAACCCCGATTTTTCTACTTCCCCCAGGTCGGCAAGAAAAATCCCAGAGCATACCCAAGAGCAATTGCGCTGCGCACTAGAGCTCAAACCCTCTTATGCTGGAAAGCCCTGTACTCCGTGTACACAGTCTCTATGCTCTGCCTACTGTGCAAACCAGCTGGGTCATCCCTACATCCATCGGGGCTTCTCGTCCGCCTTGCGCTCCATCACAACTGCATTTAGACTGGTGCATTAAAATTTTATTCTTCTGATATGATTGTTACATATTCTTTCAAAAAAGCATTATTACAGTTTACATTCTTTTCACGCTGTTTACGCTGTTTATGCCTACGCTATTTACATTTTGCGCCTGCACTGTTTACGCTGTCTACGCCCATCACTGTTTACGCTGTCTACACCCATCACTATTTACGCTGTCTACGCTTGTCACTATTTATGCTGTCTACGCCCATCACTATTTACGCTGTCTATGCCCGTCACTGTTTAACGCTGCTTTACACCTGACATTGTTTACACATAACCCAGCGTATAATACTTCGGTATACGTTTGGGGAAATCCTTGTCTGATTCGTGTGCGGACCACCCAAGGTACTCTACCTTCGTGCATTCCAGCATGCCCTTAGGCAAAGGTAAGGTCTTCTGTGCATGTCCTGCGATCCCACAGTATCTGTTTCCTTCTAGCCGGAGACTGACGATTTCAGGCGGTATAAAAATTGGCGCTAAAAGGAGGGCATCTACCTAAAAAATTGCCTGTACGCTCCCCCAACGTCTACGCTCATCAGCGTTTTCGCTGCCCTGTTTAACCCCCTGCAAACCTTTCGACATCTACGTTGCCAACTTCACGTGGACTGTCCACAGAAATCCTAGCGTCTACGCTACACACTCACGCTGACGACCTTACCTACGCTGTACGCCAACTTTCTCCCTGCCATCCTTTATGCCTCAGATTTGCCTTACGCTGTGTCCTGCTTTTACGCTGCACTAGTTATCCTGTCTTACGCTGCACTCTTTTACACTGTGCCCTGACGCTGTACGCTATATACGCTGACCCACTCACACTGTAGACTCATCTACGCCGACCATATACGCTGCGTACATATACGCTGTATACGTTGTCATACGCTGTTAGCTGAAGCGTATACGCTGTACGCTGCGCAGTACATTAGTTTCGCATCTTCAGATCGTTTCACATCTGCAACATATCGTCATGAATCCCGTGAACACCACTGCTGCCACTACCCAAGCCACCAACATCCTAAACACTATGGCTGTCCAACAGCCCATCGCATAACACCCGGGAGTGCAACCCACAGCGGGGCCCCGTCGGTCCTTAAGGTTACAGGGGAGGAATCCAGCCTCCAACATTATAACCTAGGATGAGTATAACTTCATATGTATTAAGATACAGGCTGGCCTAGCTGTGGATCGAGCTGAAATGGAAGTAAGGAAGCAATTCGAACTCTTTTACAGGGGAGGACGCGAGTTCATCCCTTCTTCGTATGATGTAATCCCCGTTCCAGAGTAGTACTCGGAGCTCATCACACAGCTCCTCCTGCACAGGAGCCACTCGTTAGACCAACCTGCGGTGGATCCCCAACTAGAAGAAGAGGACGAATTCACTGCCCAATTAGAGCACGAGGACTCCTATCACATCCTCAGTCCGCAAAACCATGTCAACCCTATTTTTCACCCAGACATAGGGGAAGTCGTGCCCTTCCAATCCCTAAGGTCCACACAGGTGCCTCAGCTAGAAACATCGACCTTGGTCCATGTTCCTCCCCCGACTAACTCCCAACACAACACATTCCCTCTCGCAATCATCCCCGCTGTAGCTACAAGCTCGTCCTCGCAAGAACTGCCCCCTCACAGTAGCGTAGGGGTGACATTTCCACCCCAAGTGATAAGGATGCCACATGTGATACCAACGTCCACATCTGCTTACTACATCCCACACATTCAAATGGATACAGCCCCCTCGACCGCCGTAACCCAACAAGGAGTCCCTTCGTACAACACGGCCGAGCAATGGCCAATGATGGGTGTGTCTTCACAACAAACCTCCCACCACCATGTGCCAGCCCACATGGTGCCACCAGCCAACGTGCCCCCGGTACAGCCACGACCACAGCAACAACAGGCATTCCTCTATAACGTGCCCCCCTTAGTGCCACCCACTGTAAACTTTCCACAGGAACAACTGCCGACCGCACAAGTTTCCACCTTTCAACCCACTGTCCAACAGTCTAACTCGTATAATATACCACAATCTCAAACTACAATGTTGCCGAACGCTCAAGATTGGGCGGACGCCAAGAAATTGATGCAAGAATTAACTGACGAGGTAAAACGCCTCAAAACAGCCACCGACGAGGAGTTGAAGGTAGTGGACTTCTACCACGATGACCCCATCAGCTCTTCTATCCCACCCTTAACTCTGCCCAAAGGTGTCTCTTTACCAACACTAACCAAATACAATGGCGAGACAGATCCCAACGCACACCTAATAACGTTCAGGTTAGAGTGTGCACTACTCCAGGCATGGCCCCATGCCATTCTCCAAATGTTCCCCATGTCCCTCGCGGGAAGAGCACTTGATTGGTATTGGGCCCTGCCAAGGAATTCCATCTTCTCCTTGGAAGACTTATTAGACCAGTTCGTGACCAGGTTCAAATATAACTTGAAACCTGAGGCCACACTGGACAGCCTCATCCAAGTCAAGCAAGCACCGCTTGAACCTGTGCAGAAATTTATCCAGAGGTGGAGCGCTGCTCTCAACGAGCTGCATGAGCCAATCTCCCAGACCTACCTACTTACTATTCTAAAAGGGGCCGTTAGTGATTTCTTTAAATCCAAGTTATACTACCTTAACGCACGTAACCTTAATCAAGCATTTGTACAAATTAAAAACATAGAAGAAGCGGCCCAAAACAGCCACGACCCTGTATACCTAGTCTTTAAAAATCAACATACTAAAGAAGATAAAGAGAAGGCTAAGGCAACTATAGCGGCGATAGCAGGGGCACAAAAACAAAACAAACCACCGGTAACCCCTACTAACTACAATAAACCAACTCCCGCAATCGTGCTAGAATCATCATCACAACAAAGCTCAACAAATAGTACACGAAATTTCGAGATGAAAGAACCCTCTCAATACACACCTCTGCCAATGAAGCCATCCCAGCTCTTCGATCAACTCGTGAAGGCTGGGTTAATGCAGCATAAACAGTTATCCCCTGTGGCCATCCAAAGACACGAACTGTTTTGTCAACTCGTTCAGAACCCAAGCCTAGCAACACCGGATGAGCCTCCCATACCCAAAGGCTTCAGAATGGCTCGCTTTTGCGATTACCATCAACGAAACGGGCACGGTACGGATTACTATTTCACCTTGAAGCAGGATTTACAGCGGATGATCGACGACGGCCGAATCACCTTCGACGAGGTCAACCCGATCCAACCGCAGAATCAAGCTATGGGGGTCTATAAAGACCCTATAAACACTAAAGAGGCGCCGTATGTTATCAATACAATCTATTTTGATGATGATTCCGAAGCATCCAACATCAACACCATCTACCCTGAGCATACACAACAAATGTATGACAGGCTGTTTATAGTCCGCATTCCTGCTCCTGCGTCCACATCCACGCCTCAACCACCGCATGCCTCACATCGACCATATGTTGTTCAGATGCCCCCAGCTGCAGCAATGTCTAACACCACGACATGCGACAAGCCATACGTGGTGCGTGTCCCTCCCATCATTCCCTCAAATGCACCAACTCCTCGTACTCAGCCTACTCCTTTCATAGTCCGAGTGCCACCAGCAGTCCCAACAGCAGAGGTCCAACCTCCGCCAAAACTAATCCCTTATGTCGTTAGGATGCTCGAAAGTCCTAATGATTACCAAGCCTCTGCATCACAAACGCAAGGCACACCTAGGCCCTACGTCATTAGAGTACCTGGCAAGCGTTCTAACCAAGCACGTCCGACAGTACAAACCCAACCCCGCCCAACGCCATATGTGGTAACAGTCCCAGGGCAACCCGAAGTGCCAAGACCAGTCCCACCTCCACGCCACACATGAGAACGCCTAGCAGATAGGCTTGCGCGTGAACATGTGGAGAAGGAACGCCAACAGCTAGCTTTGGGGTCACCTAAGCCCACTCTGCTTAACTTTGTACTCATGTCGTCATCTAACGACCAACCGAACACAGGCAACGAAGGTGAATCGTTTGAAAAACATGAATCACCTAAAACAACAGTTCCGAACAAGAATGAAAAACCAACAAAGAGTGAAATAAAACTGTTGGGTGCAATGGATCCAGTCATCACCAATAGAAACATCCCTAACAGTGGAGACTTTGCAACGGCCCTGACATAAGTCACCTAAGCATTGAAACAAAAGAACACTTCACTAAGCTTGTACGACTTGGTTCTAACATCCCAAACACATCGGGAAGCTTTAGTACGTATGTTAACGTCGATCCCAGTAAGCGAAGACTTGCCTCCAAACGAACCCTCCATCCATGCAGTGGTGTACTCACCTCACGGGACTTCTCCTAAACCTTTAAACTTTCATGACGACAACATTAAGGTGGACAAGAAAACGAGGGAGATAACAACAGCCCCCATGTTCATAACGATACGTATAAACTAGTTCAAAATACATAGAGTCCACGTCGACGATGGGGCCGCAACAAACGTTGTGCCATACCCCATCATTGAGCAACTAGGGCTTACTGAATTGCTTAAACCAATCACAACTACATGCTTAAAGTCATTCAGCGGGTCATGCGTAATGGTAAAAGGCACAATAACCTTAGAATTCATAGCAGGAGACCAGTTCCCTACATCTGCCAACTTCCTAGTAGTCGATGAGATGCCAGGATTCAACCTAATATTGGGAAGACCCTGGTTGGCCCAACTGAGAGCTGTCTCCTCCCCTATACATCAAGAAATTCACTTGCCTTATGAAGGCGGTGAAATTGTCATACATGGGGAAGCAGCTACTCCTATCATCTCATGACACATGGACATGGACCAGGGCTCAGAGGTCGAGCTCCAAAAGCCTAGCCGAAACGGCGAGAGTCCGCAACCACCGGTAAGCAGTAAACCTTTAGGCACGGAACAAAAGCCCCTTAAAGAAGAAACGCCTATGCCCGATATTGTACATACACCTCCTCAAGTAGAAACTAACACGGAACTTGCCACAAACACTGAAACATCTGAAAACACTAACACAGGAGCTATTCCATCAGACGTACCTTGGGCCGAGTTACCATTTAATGTAATCAGCGAAGGGGATGCTGAATACAGAATCGTACCTGTTGACACATCACCTAACATTAAAAGGAAACAAATTAAAAAATTACTAAAATGATATCACCACTCCAAGTCCGAAATGACGTTAAACTATAACATGTCCGAAACGACGTTAAACTATAACCCGTCCGAAACGACATTTAACTACGATAAATCAAAAAACAAAAAAAATCCTAGTCTGAAATGACGTTAAACTACAATGTCCACAATGACATAAAACTAGCCACGATCAGCAATGGTCGGTTGACCGGGAAATCTATCTGCATCCTTCAAAATATTCCCTGATTACGCATGGGGCCCGAAAATGGCCATAAACTACGCATGGGGCCTGAAAATGGCCATAAACTAGTACTTGGTTTTCATTTATCTTTATAATTACATTTCCACATTGCACTTCAAATAGAAAACAAGCCAAAACATTTTACATTTCGGTGTCATGGTTATGGTTAAAATCAAAATCGATAAAAAATGTTTCTTACATGCAGTGTTTTACAATTACAAGTATCGACTATTTTCGTTCATTTCAAAATTTTCAAGTTACAGTTTCGGTATAAATCTGAGTCAAAAAACAACAAAAAACTTTAAAAAATCACAACGCTAAGCATCTGGGATGGGAGGATCGTCCCCTTCGAATCCCCTAGCATCAAGAGCCCCTGCTCCACTCAGGCTAGCTTCTTGGGCATCATCGCCACCTTCATCCTGAAAAGACCCAAAGGAAACAACCAACACAAGAATAAGCGAATGTCAAAATTTCAAACATTATTCAATGAATCAACTTCATAAAGACAAAACGCTTACCATAGGAGATCCCCCTAAGCCAAACTCTAGTCGGCAAAGAATTTCGTCTTCTGAAATGCTTGCCCAATCTGTTCCTTCGAGGCCCAGATCAACATCTGCCAAAACTTTCCCCTTGTCGACAGATGACCAGGTGGGACGTTTTAATGGAAATTCGCTCACCAACACCTCCCCAGAAGCGGTTGTGATCATTCGTTTAGGCGATTCCATCTCAACAATCGTATTTTGAGCAAAGGTGTCAAATGCAGAACGCAGACCTAAACCCTCCACAAACATCTCCAATTGACGTTTCTCAATGGACACTTCCTTCAGTGATTTCTTATATTGATGCTTGTGGTTCTTTTCATCTTGCCCCATTTGCGTACCTTGGAAGCAAAAGCTTTCCAGTCTTGGCATTTGAGGTTCAGCAAGTCTATCTGGGCCCTGCGTTCTCCTAATCTCTGTGTCAGTGCCGCATGCCGATTCAGCAGGTTTCAATATCTAGTGTAAGTGACCTCAGAGGTCCGCCAAGAGCGATCACCGCTTAACCTGGCTGCCGCAAATTCATATCGGGCCTTCAGGTCGTCACGCTCCACTGACAGTTCAGATACCTCTTTCTCCTTCGCCTGAATCTGTAACCATAGTTGCTCAATAGACCGCCTACACGTCCACACTGATTTGGCATTATGGATAAAACCCTCTGCTACCTCATCATAAACGGGCCTGGGCACTTGTTCAACTTCTGGGGGGAGTGTGGGCATGCTCTCTATATGAACGGTCTCAGAAGGATCCCACCCCAGTTGGGCACCTATTCATGAGAAGAGAGCAAACGTTAGGACAACCAAAATGAGGCGTCAAACTCTAACATCGTGAAATCTTGGGATATCCCCATACCTATTTTGGGATCGATCCCTTCGATCCGTTCGATGACCTCCTCGGCCACGCCAGCTACAAAATTCCTTTTACTTGACATCTCTGTCCAGGTAAAAGGTCCATGAGCACGCGACATGCTGACCTCTGGCGGCATTTCAGGGGGAATCTCCGACTACGTCTCAGGGATAGTTCCACTTTCCTCTAGGTCAAACAAAAAAAGTTCACAATAAGACAATCCCAGAATATACCAAGCAAGACAACTAAGCAAAAGAGGCATATCACTTCTTCTAGTCTCCTCTGGTGCGGGAGGTTCTCCAAGGTCCAGGTTGCCTTTCAGAAAATCACTGAACATTTCCACCGTCTCCGCTTGATCATCTAGTAGTTCAGTCTCCTCGGTCCCTCCCGCCAATTCCTCTGTCTCTCCCGCCTGGTCGGTTTCCTCTTCCTCTTCAACTATCATCTCCAAATCCTGTCTCTTGACTTCTCAACACAAACCCGATGAAGTTAGTCGCATGCAACCAACAAATGTTAGAACTACCAACAAGACGAATGACGTAACGCAAGCAGGAAGTTTACCAGGTATCTTGAACCGGATTCGCTTCACTTTGGGCAGCTCGACATTGCTGGTCTCCTCAGCTGCACGATCATGCTTAGCCAATTTTGATTTGGCCTTGCCTATCGTGTCCTTGACAACCCGATCCGCCCTCTTAGCAGTATAGGGTACATCATCTGGTTCTAACCCCACACTGTCATGTGTATGGAGTGAAGCGTTGGATGATCCACTTGTTGTGATGGTAAGGGATTCATCAATCCCCTCTGGGGCATCTTGAGACTCGGCTGTTTCAAATAAGTGGTTCACCCACGGGCGAGATAGTTGATTCCTATCCCGTAAAACGAACTTGTTATCCCCGCGAACCACCAGAAATTCAGCCAAATGACGGAGATAGCTAGAAAAGAAGGCAAAAGTAAAATGAGACTGAGCTTCCACATTTGAACGTAGTCGCACTATCTCCTTGGTCATACCCGACAACAAGAAGTCAGCCCAGTTGTAACGCACGCCAGCCTCTAGAACAGTGCACATGACTCGCACAACTTCAACCCCAAGACTCTTGATCTGTAATAGAGTTTTCAGGAATACACGCGCTCGAAACAAGGGGTAAAGTTTGTTGACTTCATCAACCTTTGTTGTCCCCTGCATTGGGAATCCCTTAGTGCCCTTCGTGACCCCTAACAAATCCTCTAGCTCACGAATTGTATGGATCTCTTTAGGGACCCTATCTAAGACAATATTTATACCATTCGTGGGCACACCAAACAAGTCTGCGAAGAACTTGGGCGATAATTCAAAAATGATTTTAACACCCTTAATCCGGGTGCTATAGCAAGATACGGATTTGTCGAATGAGTCAACAACACCGATCATCTCCGCTATGGACACATCCGGACTAGGGGCCGTGAAAAGCGCCATGAGGCCAGCATGCTCTAGACAACTAACAATAGAAGGTGAGGCATGTGTGCGTAGCCACTTTTGGGCATTACCGGTTTCACCGAATTTCATGGAAAGAGTTGTTTCGGTCCGTTCGGTCATGACAGGATCCCCGCCAGAAGTAGCATCAACTGTAAAGACAATCCAAAATATCCACATTAGTATAACACCTGGAAATTGAGCGAACAAATCAAGATATTTATAGAACATTTCCACTTACTCTCACTGGTAGACTTCGACGTTTCACCCAACTCAGAACTAGAAGGAAAGGTTGGCCCATTAGGTGACCAGTCGGCATGTAACCATCCATGCGTAGTGCACTGGGCAAACGCTTTGGAAAACCTCTTGTGAAAGTGCATCATGGCACCCTTAGTTTGGGCCAACACAGCCTCGTGAAGGGTGGGACCTGCCATGAATGCCTCTAAAGCCGTACGAGCCAATGCAAGTCCATCATCACCTGCGTAGGCCCCTTCTTGAGTGACTTTCAGCCTGCAAAGGAAAATGTGTCAAAACAGGAACAAATATTCGAACATAAAAAAGAGGAACAACAAGCTAAATGAAATTACCTCTCCACCCGGTATACTGTGCCGGGGGGATTCTGGAACAGTGTATGCGCACGGCCAGCCAGGAATAAAGTATTGTTGATATAATCGGGCCCTGGCGGCAGCAGGGCCCACACGTGCATCAACGGATGAGCAGATCTGGGATCACCGGGGGGAACGCCCTCGGTGACAAGTGGCCCCTCATCGACATCCCCCATGAACATTGAGACACCTTCTGCTGCTCCAGGTAACATGGCCTTGATTACGCTCCGTGCCACATCCCCGCTTAGGTGCGACCAAATCACCACTCTGAAGTGGTCTAACATGAAGGCCAGGAATTCGCATGCCCCGTCTCGAAACCAAACCCCATTATTGTTGATGGTTAAGTCTGGGGTCAGTTCATCTCCCTCAATGGGACTGAACCATGTTAAAACCCCAACTAGCTCGATCACTAGAAGGGGAGGTTCAACACCCCTGTAAGCCATTAAAATGACCCGAAAAGATTAATCACATGGAAAAAATTTTCATGTTAAAAGCGAACGTTCAAAAATTAAAAATTGCTAACTGTTTACGCTGGGCGTATACGCTGATAAAAATGCTTACGCTCGGCGTGTACGCTGGGCGTATATGCTGATAACTATTTACGCTCGGTGTATACGCTGGGCGTATATGCTGATAAAATGTCTACGCCCGGCGTATATGCTGCCAAAATCATATACGCTAGGCGTATACACCGTAAAAAATTGTCTACGTTGCACATGGCATAAGTCTACGCCGAACACACTGAATGATCTACGCTAGGCACTGAGTAAACAGTTTACGCTGAAAAGGCTTACACAAGAAGCAGGTTTACACTGCGCATCCGACTAACTGATTCACGCTCAGCGTACACGCTGAAGAAACCCTCGACATATACGCTGAGCGTGGACCGTCTACGCTAGATGCAACAAGTGAAAATCATCTACGCTCGGTGTATACGCCGACAAAATCGTCTACGCTTGGTGTGTACGCTGGGCGTATACGCTGGCAATCGTTCGAAAACATGCCTACGCTGTACGTTGAAAAAATGACGCAATGGCAATTTATGCTTAAATCAAAATACACCCGGCGTATATGCCAGAACACTACCCGAACCCTCTACGCTCGGCGTATACGCTAGAACCCTTTATGCTGACTGTCTACGTTAAAAGAACAGACGCAGATAAAAGCAAACAAACAGGGTCGGAGCCTACTTGTGAGAAGACCCAGGCCATGAGGGAATGCTCGGACGAGGTAGGCACTACAGCATAGCCTCGCTCTACTCCGCAAAGGTCAGCTTAGGTCCCTTTCTTCCCCGCCCTTCCACTTCCTTGCCTCTGCCCATCTCGGCGTTTACACTGGGGTTTACGCTTGGCGTCTACGCTGGGGTTTGCGCTCGGCGTCTACGCTGGGGTTTACGCTTAGCGTCTACGCTGGGGTTTGTTTTCGTCTACGCTTACGCTCAGTTTGCAGTTTATGCTCACGCTCTGAATGTCAGATAACAAATAAAACCCCTTTTCCCCTTTTTATGGCGCACCGATGCTAACGCTGACGCTGACGCTGCCGCCACCGTCGCACGCCGGTTTGCTTACTTTTTGCCTTATTTTTTGCTCTTTTAACCAAAATTGCTCAAAGTTTCAAAATATAATAAAAAATTATATACATATTGTAAATAAAATGAAAATTCCACCATAAACTGCCATTCATCGCCCGGTAAGGCGTTAAACTGCCATTCATTGCCTGGTAAGGCGTTAAACTGCCATTCATCGCCCGGTAAGGCGTTAAACTGTCATTCATCGCCTGGTAAGGCGTTAAACTGCCATTCATCGCCCGGTAAGGCATTAAACTGCCATGCATAGCCTGGTAAGGCGTTAAACTGTCATTCATCACCTGGTAAGACGTTAAACTGCCATTCATCGCTCGGTAAGGTGTTAAACTGCCATTCATCGCCCGGTAAGGCGTTAAACTGTCATTCATTGCCTAGTAAGGCGTTAAACTGCCATTCATCACCCGGTAAGGCGTTAAACTGCCACGTGTCCAGGTGTGACGTTAATCCACCGTCATGCATGTATTCTTAAAATTGCCAAAAGACATAGAACGACATCCGTTATCTTACTAGGCTCTCTACTTATTGACAGGGACTAGCCTAATGGATCGCAAGCACTTAACTGAGCCACTGGTCATCGATGGACCATATGGCAAGGTTGTAAGGGACATCAACATGAATCTCATCCATATGAGCTCACCAACGAACGACGCAGTAATAGCTTCAACATAGCAAACAGTGGACAACTACGAAGATATGACAAAATCCCTTGACATAGAAGCTGAAAATATCACTGAAGATCCCTTAACTGAAACTCCCATCACCATGCCTGATGGGGAAATTAAAATACTGAAATTAAGCACATTACTAAAACCACACCTAGCTAAAAACATTGAAGACATGCTTAGGGACAATATGAAAGCATTCTCTTGGTCCTATACGAACATGCCTGGGCTAGACCCTCGAATCATCCAGCACAACATTATACTCGATCCAAAACTGAGGCCAGTGAAACAAAAAGCACGAAAGGTTAAACCCGAGGTGGCATTGGCAGTTCGTAATGAGATTACCAAGCTCTATCAAGCTAGTTTCATTCGGGCTATCGACTATACCGAGTGGATATACAACATGGTTATCGTCCCGAAGAAGAACGGAAGCATTCGGTTATGCATTGATTTCCGAGATCTCAACGTAGCAACCATAAAAGACGACTTCCCCTTGCCTAGCATCGATCAATTAGTCGATTCAACCGCTGGGCATGCCCTGTTATCCTTTATGGATGGTTTCTCGGGATACAACCAGATATGTATTAACCCAGAACACCAGCTCCGTACCACATTCATGATGCCATGGGGAACCTTTTGTTACATGATGATGCCTTTTGGTCTCAAGAACGCTGGGGCCATGTATCAAAGGACGATGATGTACATCTTTAGCGATTACATCTTACATTCGCTCAATGATTACGTGGACGACATCGTAGTTAAATCAAAAACATCGGAACAACATGTACAAGATCTCGACTTAGTCCTAAAATGTTGTTTAAAATACGAACTTAGACTCAATCCCAAGAAATGTGTTTTCGGTATCAAAACAGGTAAAATGCTTGGATTCATAACCTCAGAAGCAGGGATATGAGTAGACCCCAATAAGGTTAAGGCCATAACAAACCTGGAACCACCTAGCAACCTTACCGAACTTCGAGGGCTACAAGGTAGATTATAGTTCATCAGGAGGTTCATAGAAAAATTGACAGACAAACTAAAACCTATGAATCACCTACTATGCAAAAACATCCATTTTGAATGGACTCCACAGTGCCAAGAAGCATTCGAGAATATCAAAATAGCACTTGCCCGACTGCCTACGGTTTGCTCACCCAAAAACAATAAACCATTTTACATCTATCTGGCCACTTCGGAATCGTCAATCGCGTCTATGCTTTGCCAGAAACGAGATGACGGAACCGAAGTCCCTATATATTATTTGAGCCATGCATTAGTTACCCACGAGAAAAGATATAACGACATAGAGAAGTCATGTTTAGCCTTGGTCTTTTCTATAAGAAAATGGCGAGATTACCTCTTCCGTAACCAAGTTTACATAATTTGCAAGGACAATGTACTATGAGCAATAATAGGGAACATTTACAAAACAATTCGAATAGCCCGGTGGAAAGCCATGATAGCCGAGTTTGACCTGTACTACGTAGCGCAATCATCGGTCAAGGGTCAAGCCATAGCAAACAAAATGACAACATCACCAACACGCGATCAAGCAACTATAGAGCCAGAATTCCCGGATGAGAATATAAGCACCGTAGACACAGTGCCCAATGACTACGATGCCATCCTAAAGTTTGACGGAGCATCCACCTCTCAAGGAGGAAGCGCAGCCGCTGTCATTACCTATCCCTCTAGGGAGATCCGACCCTCCGCATATCATTTCGACTTCCATTGTACCAACAACGTAGCAGAGTACGAAGGTCTCCTGAGAGGCCTCGCGGTAGCACTATCTTCAAACATCACGCGGCTTGTAGTCAGAGGCGATTCACAACTAGTCCTAAACCAAGTCACGGACGTCTATACATGCAAAGCCCAATACTTACAACCATACTATGACTTGGCAAAACACTTACTAGGGCAATTCGACAAGATCAATGTCCAACATGTTTCTAGAAATGACAATACTATTATAGACGTGCTAGCAGCCTTGGCATTGAACATATCCCCTGACATGTTTCATGCATTACCAAGCTCTGTAACCAGTTGTGCCGAACCAGTAACTAATACCCTTGATACATTGCCAATCACATCTGTCAGTACAACACACGCGACAAAATGGTACGACGACATAAAAGAGTACCTCCTACGCGGCGAGACACCACGACATCTAACAAATGTGCAAAAAGATGCAGTACGAAAACGTTCCAGGCAATACGCATTGGTAGGAGACACATTGTGTCGCCGATCCTACGAGGGCATACTGCACGACGGATTATGTGGAGGACATATCGCACCAAAGGCGAGGGCAACAAAGATAAGGTGTTTAGGCTACTATTGGCCACACATGGAATATGATTGTATTTCCAAGGTGAAAACATGTAGTACTTGCCAAAAACACAGTAATCTACTCCACGTCCCACCAAATGAATTGCACACCATGCAAATCACATGGTCCTTTTAAAAATGGGGATTGGACCTTATCGGCCCAATAACGCCCCCATCTTCTGCCGGGCATAGTTTTATCATAACCGCAACCGAATATTTCACGAAATGGGTAGAAGCTGCTCCCCTTCGAAAAACTACATCTAAACACATGTGCAATTTCATCCTCGAAAACATTGTAACCCGCTTTGGCATTCCCCTGACAATCATCATGGACAACGGTCCACAGTTTAATAGTGCCGAGACCAAAACATTTTGTTATAGCCTAGGGATCAGACATTCGTTTTCATCCCCTTACTATCCTCAGAGCAATGGGCAAGCAGAGATAACAAATAAAACGATCATAACACTACTCAAAAAGATGCTCACCCAAAGCAAGAGGAAGTGGCACGAGCAATTGGTGTATGCATTATGGGCATACCGCACCACGCATCGGACTGCGACAGGTAAGACACCATATAGTCTTGTTTATAGATCAGAAACTATTTTACCTTTGGAATTACAGGTACCATCTCTAAGGATCACGCTTTCCGGACTCCTTGAAGACAGGCAAAACAATGATCTACGCATCATTGACCTCGACTCAGTGGAGGAGGAGCGGACACGTGCGCTTGATCAGATCGAATGGTACCAAAAGCAACAAAGGCAATGACATCGGCATAACATTCATAAGCATCCCATCAAAGAAGGAGACCTTGTGCTTAAGGCCGTTCGGGAACATCCGGATAAATTCTCAGCCAATTGGGAAGGGCCTTACTTGGTCATCAAAGCATTCGACAATGGAGCATTCAAGTTAGCGGATATGGACAGAAATGAATTTGCAAATCCAACCAATCACTTGTTCCTGAAGCCGTTCTACGCTTAGATCTAAACTCAGGTACGTGAAAGTCCTAGATTATGACTATAAACTGATACCACAGAAAAGTCCTGGATTATGGCTATAAACTGATACCACAGAAAAGTCCTGGATTATGACTATAAATTGATACCACAGAAAAGTCCTAGATTATGACTATAAACTGATACCATAGAAAAGTCCTGGATTATGACTATAAATTGATACCCCAAAATTTCTACAACGACAATAAGCTACCACCCGTCTGGCATGACAATAAACTGTCACCGTCACAACCATCAGATTCTGCTAAGACTATAAACTAGCTTGCCTCTACATGGTCCTCTAAGACTAGAAACTGGCAACGTAACGTTTGCCATGACACTAAACGGGCAATGTCCAACGGGTTACGACATAAAACTAACCCATGATAGTCCGCTAAGACTATAAACTGGTACATTTATCTCCGGCTCTTCACTCCACAACCATGCTCATTCATCAGAATCATTGCATCGCTCATCGGTACACAATCTCATCAATATCGCCGACACTCATACACAGTGCTCAGAATCACCTCCAGTATTTTTGTTCATCTGCAGCTATTTAAGTCTAAGCTCGCTCATTCATTTATGGTTTTCTTGACCCCTTGGAGTTGTGTTTGCAGGATGACGCTTAGAGGTTTTCGTACAAGAATGCATTTCGTCATAGGCAATAAGATGAGACAATGTTCACGACCCACATGGCAAGCCTAAATCAAACCATTCGCTAGTACATCCCAATTTCCCAATACATCCATCTACTCCTCAGCACACTCTCTTCAGCCTCACATCTGATACACCCAGCACATCCAAAATTCTGAACATATTGTTGCACACTGCAATACCGTTAAGCAGTTGTGGCACAAAACACAACACTTGAACATGAGTACGAGATCAAAACAATTGTTACATCTTCTTTCGAAAAAAAACAAGACCCTTGGCACTTCCCATACAAGCCCCACGTGGGAAGTCAGCTGTCTTGGAAAAAGGTACTCACGGCAAAAACACTTAAGAAACATCCGGTTGCATAGCTTTGGCTCTCTATCAACAGTTTCCCCAAAGAAGGGTACTGTTCCTTCAAAGAATGTAACACATCATCACGTGGCTTTGGTCTTGCCAACAAGTTCTCTTGAACACTAACCAAGAGCCTTGTTCCGCCAAAGGACGCACATCACATGTCTGAATTCCAAGTCTGCTAATTAATGGCTATCGACAAGGATCAGCATGACGCACGCACCAAAGTCTTCCCTTTCACCAAGCATAATCCCTCAGGCAGTTACTAGTCCCCACAATCCCCATTCTCCTACCAGTTACAAATCCCACTCTTCCACTACTATGTACTACGGAATACGGTGCGATAACGTCTAGGCAAGTGGTGATGGATAAAGTCTCTATTAAGTTGCTTGTGGTGTTTTGCACTTCTTTGTCGACGCTTCTCGGGTCGATTCCTCCAAACGTCAACAAAGAGGGGCCAATGAAACACCATAAAAATTTGAGGCTTAGTACTTGTCTGACTCCAAGCAGGTCCCTGTGACTCACAGGCAACATAGTTACGGCTAACATCGAACGTGGCAACTTCAGAGAGCTTCAAAGATGAAAGTACTGAAATTTCACCAAGTGTCGACAGCATATACGCCCCAGCGTATACGCCCAACGTTCACCAGCTTGTACACCTAGCGTATACGCCTAAGTGCAAATTCATAGCGTATACACCTCAGCGTATACGCCCAACAGGTACAACAGAAGTCTACGCCCGATGATGAAGTCTCAAAGATAGCATGAAAACAACACCGAAGAGCAAGAATTGAAGCAAGTGGGCAACCGTCAACGCCATCAGCATATACGCCCCAACGTATATGCCCAGCATCCATCAGCGTATACGCCCCAACGTATACGCCCAACAGCCATCAGCGTATACGCCCAACATCCATCAGCGTATACACCCCAGCGTATACGCCCAGCGTCCACAGCATCACCCAAGTTCACATGCTCAGCACGTCCAGCGTATACACCCAGCGTATACACCGGCCTGATGTAGCGTATACACCCGGCGTATATGCCCGCCATGTAATATGTATATTTGTAAATTGTATGCACCCGGTCAACGCGCCACGTGTCCCCTAACCCGAGTCTAGCGTAACAATCGGTATAAAACCCTGATTTTTCCACTTCCCCCAGGTCAGCAGGAAAAATCCCAGAGCATACCCAAGAGCAATTACGCTGCGCACTAGAGGTCAAACCCTCTTACGCTGGAAAGCCCTGTATGTCGTGTACACAGTCTCTACGCTTCGCCTACCATGCAAACCAGCCAGGTCATCCCTACATCCACCGGGGCTTCTCATTCGCCTTGTGCTCCATCACAACTACGTTTAGACCGATGCATTAAAATTTTATTATTTTGATATCATTGTTACATCTTCTTTCGAAAAAGCATTGTTACAGTTTACATTCTTGTCACGTTGTTTACACTGTTTACGCCTACGCTGTTTACATTTTACGCCTTCACTGTTTACGCTGTCTACGCCCATTACTGTTTACGCTGTCTACGCCCGTCACTGTTTACGCTGTCTACGCCTGTCACTGTTTACGATGTCTACGCCCGTCACTGTTTACGCTGTCTACGCCCATCACTGTTTAACGCTGCTTTACACCCAACATTGTTTACACATAACCCAGCGTATAATACTTCGGTATACGTTCAGGAAAATCCTTGTCTGATCCGCGTGCGGACCACCCAAGGTACTCTACCTTCATGCATTCCAGCATGCCCTTAGGTGAAGGTAGGGTCTTCTGTGCACGCCCTGCGATCCCACGGTATCTGTTTCCTTCCAGCCGGAGACTGACGATTTCAGGCGGTACACCCTTGATGTCACACCCTAATCATTTTCTGTTGGTCAATCCTTCTTCATTTTGGGTACAATAAACACAAAATTAATTTTAAGTTTTAAAAATGTCAAGAATATCACTGTACCCTTGAACAGAACCTCTTATTTGTAAAATGGATGAGTGGGTGTAATGGGCTCACTATTCCAAATAATTGATCACTCATGACTTAATAACATAGAACACACCTCAACCAATAATCCACATGAGTGTTTTATTCGTAGACAAGATTACTTACAAAAACGTAAAAAGACAAAAACACAAAAAGATAAAACAAAAAATTGAAAAATGAAAAACTGGAAAACATAAATTTGAAAAATTAAAGAAAATGAAAAATATTTATTAATCCTGCTTGTTATTGAAATGAGGGATATCCCCCATAACTAAGCAGTTCAGTATGGCAAAGATTAATAAATGGAAAATGGGGATCCTTGCATGTTGGAAGTATTGGAACTGGTCTATACTTATCCCCTCAGGGTTCACACACTTGATTATAATAAGCATAGTGGGGCACTTTATATGATGTAGTTTCTAGATAACGAGTTGACCCACTATGATGTTTGTGATCGTTAGATGGTACACAAGGATTAGGATGATGCCTCCCATGGTTGTGTTCATTGGGCCGTATGGTTGTTGTAGTGTTTGATGGTGGCCTTGATGAAGTTACATGAGGCATTGGGTTCGAAGGTAAGGGTGCACCATAGTGTGGGACTTGTGCTGAGTTGGAAGATGTAGTGGCCTCTAAATTATGTTGTCCCTTCTTACGGTCATGTTTAAAGAAGAGGCGCTTTTGATGTTGCTGAGGTTTCTCACTGTTGTTGGAAGTAGTAGCACAAGTGTTGTTCGTGGATTGTTGTTGTGGCACAAATACCTTAGGAATAGTTGGTGGCACTGTGGAAGGAGAGAAAAAAGTTAGGAGGAATATATGGTGCACAAGGTGGTGGTTGTGTTGGAGGCATGGGTTGATAGGATTGTGGAGAATAGTATTGTCGTGAGATAGAGTATATTGGCCCAAATGGAGAAATAGGATGTTGAACGTGATAAGCATTTGAATTCGGAAAATGTGAAGGGTGCCTCCAGTCTAAGGGTGGCCTCCCCCACGACTGGGATGGTTGCCACTGTGACTAAACATAGTATCTCTGTATGAACTCTAGATGTAACGTGTTTCCCCAATGCTCATGTAGATGTAACAATATTGGGCATTGGCCTTTGGGGTGATCGTATAGGCATATGTTGCATTCATATGTATGATTAGTAGTTGAGTGCTTATTCCCTTCATTCCTTCCTTCTGAATGTCTAATTTTTTGTCCTGCTTCTTGGGTTGTCAAAACTTTATCCCCAACATTGTTGGTATATTCTCCATACTTTTGATACATCCATTCCAACATTTTATTGATCTTTGCCTCAACTTCTTCTAGCGATTGTTGTATTGGCAAAGATGATATTTCCACCTTGAGATTTGTTGATCTCTCCTTTTTATGATCATGGACCTTTATTAAGTTGAGATTTTGGTCCCGTTTATGTTTTTCAACACTCTCCCATCTAACTAATTCTCCTTCTTCTCTTATTACCCACTTAATAAGCTCTTCGATTTGGTGGGTTCGTAAGTTGTATAGTTGACCTTGAGCATATCTTCCTAAGGTTTCTCTTGTTTCATTATGTAGCCCATCAATAATATGGTACATTAGCCTTTCCTCAGAAAACCCATGGCCTGGACAGTTGTTTAACAGTGCATAATATCTTTCTAAGGCCATGTCCAAGGGTTCATGTGGTGCTTGTTTCCATCCTTGGATTTGTTTCCTCAAGGCTGACACTCTTGCGTAGGTTTGATATTTTTCATTAAAAACCTCTACCATTGTTGACCAGTGTCATATTGAATTTGGTTTTAACGATCTATACCATACTTTTGCTTGGTCAACGAGTGTCACAAGGAAGAGCTTAAGCTTTTGCCAACCATTATTAATGTTATTCCATGTGCAAGAATCGTAGAAGGCTTGTAAATGTTGATGCAGATCTAAGTCATAGCCTCCTAAAAATTTGGGAAAGTTGTTTAAGTCAAGCCTGGGTAGTTGCCTCTCTTTACGATGCCTACGTGAGATTCAAACAGCCTCTTGTATTTGCGTTAAGCCTGTAGTGGCCAGTGGGGGTTCATCATCATCAGGTAAGTTATGCTTTTGTGTGTTGCGATTACGTTGTTTTTGTTCATTTTTATAAGAAACTCCCACTTCAAGTTGTATACTCCAATCTTCATCGTCATATAGTTCATTGGTTCTCCAATGAACTTCCTTACTAAGTGTGGTGTTATTGTCATCTTGTAGGAGAGACATTGTTGTGAAGTTGTGTGTGAATTATGTGTGACTTTTTATAATTATTTCTTCTTCCTAAGAGATATATTGTTAAGTCCTTTATAATGACCTTGTATGATATAACTAATCTAGATAATTGGCACCATCCCCGACAACGATGCCTATGATGAGTGACAAGATACCCTTACACTTGACCATACGAATACGAGCATTTTCATGCACGATCTGGTCGAACTCCATAGACAGACTAGTTGTGGTACCTAGATCTTTAACCTTAGGTCGCAGTTTGTTGTCTTCCCACCTGGACTAGTTGTGGTACCTAGATCTTTAACATATGGTTTAGTCTAAAGTGAGGTGTATGATGTGTTCTAACCTAATGCTACTCCTGAAGGTAGTGGAAAATAATATTAACTACGCTAAGCTAGGAGGAAAAGGGTAAGAGAATATAATTTAGCCTAAGTGTGATGAGTAGCTGATTCCTTGATCATCCGTACACATCTTGGACTTCGTGCATGACTACCACTGGGATTACCAACTGCAGATCCTAGGTATGCCACTATGATACCAAGTAGTCACACTTAAATGCTTGTAATCAAGTCATACTCATTCTACATTACTAGGAGATAAGGGTGAGAGAGAGAGAGCAGTAAATAACATTTAAATAAACAAAGAAATAAATAACAAAGTGAATGCTAAAATGATGAAGTAATCTCAATCTTTATTGCCGGTCATGTGCGCGTCCAAGTACGTCACACTCGAATAAAGAATGCCGTACAATTACATTCACCACACTGTGGGCAGACACGGGAAAAATAATCTAACTCTGGACGGATCAAACTGCCAGAGTTTCACTACAATCTAAAGTAGGATGATAAACAAGGGAGAGCTGCTTCTTATTTATAGACATTGTGGTGGACCGCGATATCACGTACGCAATATCGCAAGGAAGACGCGATATCNAGGAGGAGATTTGAAAAATGGAATGTGGTTGTCTATCTGTTAAGGCAGTATTTGCACTAGGTATAGGTAGTCTTGATTCTAGAAAAGGTTTTACTTGTTGGATATTGACCAACTACTTTTTATCTGGGCTTTTAGGTTTGTAGATTAACATGATCCTAAAGAAAAAGGTTTGATCAATTATATAAGGTCCTTCCCATAATGTTTGAAATTTTACCTTTTGGGATACATGTGTGGGGTTCCAATAGAGAACCTTATCTCCTGGTTAAATTTTTACCTTTCTTATTCTTAGGTCATGACATTGCTTGCCTTGTGCACCTCATTCAAAGATAGGGCCACTAATCGATTTTGATCTAGCACATTTAGCTTGATTAATCTTTCTTTCTATGCTAGACTAAGGTTAAAATTTAGATCATAAGTCATTGAGAGTGTACGAAGCTCAGATTGAATCAGGAGTGTTGGAAG
>MNCI01021643.1:0-17379 GCA_015680685.1 Gnetum montanum
TGGGAGGAGCCTGAGGTGGAATTTGTTAGGTAGATTCTTGTTGCAAAAATGAGTTAATTAGGTAGGATGAGGCTCTAAGACCAAGAGCTAATTTAGAGGTCATCTTTACTAAAGCCTTCTTGGAGAGGATTAGAACCAAGGAGGTTCAAAGTTCTATCTTATAGGAGTTGAAGTTTAGATCCTTCTTAGAGTTGACACTAGAAGAGATCAAGATGTAGGTGCAAGAATATCTCTATGGTCCATTCTCTTCATTAGTGGAGAATGGTATATGGGAAAAACCTACTTGTTATGGTACAATCGATAGTGAGATGGATTAATCAAGATTAAGGACATCATCATCTCCTACTTGGTTGAGGCCAATTCCAAAGCTCTTAATTTACCCAACACTAGGGAAAAGCTTGTAGAGATCTCAATATGGGTTGAACCTGAAGTTAGAAAAGAATGGGTCCAATGGTGCTATAGAGTAGACCATAAGGAGTATGATGCCTTGACAACGGAAAAAATAGCTTACTTTAAGTTTGTAGCCTACCATGTTAACCCANTGGAAAAAATAGCTTACTTTAAGTTTGTAGCCTACCATGTTAACCCAATGATCAGGCCAAGTAAAGTGAAAGCTTTCTTTCCTAGGGCATGTGTAGCTCTAAGTGGGAGATTTCCTATTAGCCTATCCTAGCTCATCTTCCTTAAAATCAAAAATAATTTCAAGGAAAATGAGAAGGTTAGGAAGACTCTTTCCTTTCCATGCTTATTCAAAAAATTATCCAAAGTAGGAGGAAATAGCTTGCTATTCTAATGATGTGGTCTGTCGTGCTCTTGCTGCATCATGGTAGGAGATGATGAAGGATAAGTATACTATAAAGCTTCATGAAGAGGAGCAACTATCACCACCACCACCAACTGTAGTACTAGAAACAACACTAGAGATGGTTATAGATACTAAGGGCTTTAAAAAACTACCTTATGGACATGAGGCATTTAAATGAGGTTGCAAGGACCATCAGTTGGAAGGATAATGAGATGATGCTACTACTCTTTGCACAACAAAACTAGGAATCCATTAGACTTAATCCAAGTACCAAAGAGGTCATTGTGTCCATTCTCAAATAAGTATTCCTTGAAATTTTAAGAAATGCAGCAACCTTCTCTATCATGTTGGAGGAAGGAAAAGGGGGAATTTTCCTAGTAATATAATACAAGGGTGAAGAGATAGTAGTAGAGGTGGTTGATAGAGTTATGGAAGCCTTTAATGCTCTTACTACATTAGTGCTAGGCATTGCTATCATGACAAATATTCATGCATCAATAGAAGCAGGGAGTGTTTGGATGAGTGCTGTGCAAGATGAAGAAGTGTTAAAAAGACTGGTGGAAGATGGGAAACTACTTCTGAAGATCTTTAATCTTTAGGATGATATTGTTGTAAACTAGTCATAACTATTAAAGATAAAGGAAACATTGCTAATTGCTAATATGCAACTTGAGAAGGCCACAACTACTAATCGATAGTTGCCCATTGAAGTTGCAGAATGATGAGCCCATCTCTTTTATCCTACCATTCTTCAACCTATGCTAACATGAGATGAAGCTTTTCAATAGCTTCAATAGAAATATTAGAAGGTTGATAATGCTTAGGTGGTGATGATCTTCAACAGATTCATGTCAAAAGCCATGGCAAGCAACACTAACAAGGACTTGTTGAAAGTTTACAAGGAAAACTTGATCTTTACTAGAGACAACCATTATTTGTGGAAATCTAAGCAACAAAACTAAATGGTTGAATACATCCACTAACAAAAAGAGTAGCTTTCCAAGGTAAACTTGGACTTGAAGAGGTTGATAACTAAAAATAGAAATCTCTCAATGAAGGAGGTATGTGCTCTTCACTAGTGGACTAAAATTGAAATAGCTACCTAGAACAATGAAGCCTTGAAATTTGAAAATGTGAAGAACTACTATAGAGACTAGGCTGAACAACTCAAGGAGATTAATGAAAAGAAAATCAAATTAGCCAAGGTGTAGGTAAACGAGGCTATCCAGCAACTTCAACAAAGAGGGAATGTGTGGTAGACCATTTTTTATGGATTGAATGTATATAATCAAGCAGAAATCTACTTGAAGGAGTTGCAAATCAAAGAGATGATTGAGTACATGGACCTCACTAACCTTCTCTATGCAAACTTGGAAATGCTAATAGTAGGGATGCTAAGAAGCAAATTAGAGAAGCAAGTTACTAGCTCCTACCTCCTCTATAAGGTAGAGTTCAAGCTACATAAGGATATTAAACAAAAGTTGGAGATAACTAACATTAAGCTTGAAGTTCTCAAATGTAGATTCATAGATCAACGAACTATTACTAAGAACTTGGCAAGGAGGATAAATGACTATCAAGAGCTAAAAAACCTTGTTAGAGTGTTCGATGCTGAATGTAAAACATTTGTAGCTTGGTTTGTCAAGGTAAAGAAGATGTTTCCTTCATTGTGATGCCCATGGGACATCGCTATACTGGCCAAACCAGGTAAAGCATCCTAGAGCATATATGACCCATAGAGCAAGGAGGAGAAAATGAAGGCACTCCTAGATGCCTTGAAATTTTTAGCAGTAGTACCAATAATAGGGAAATCTCAACCTCCAACAACAATAGCGGTAGTAGTAGGGCAATCTCAACCTCCAACAACACTAGGACATAATGAAGGATCATCAAAGCCATAGGAACCTCAACCTCTAAGAACTATATGCATATTTTATCATGTCTCCATCTATTAAACACACTCCTACTTATTTTTTGTCTAAGTATTCAAATTTTTGTTGTAAAATACACTAGACACTTTTTTATGAATGGAAATAGGATTGAGATTCCTTATATTCATTGCAACACTTGGACTAGCATAATTTTACTTTCCAATGATTTACTTTACCTACAATTTACTTTCTTCTTATTAAGTTANCCCAATGATTTACTTTACCTACAATTTACTTTCTTCTTATTAAGTTATTAATACTACCATTTGTAAGTAATGTGAGTACAACCACTTCGAGTAGAATATATGAACTCTTGGTAATCCAAGTAGTGGACACTTGGTACACTTAATAGTATACAGTTGGTAACCTAGTAGTGTTAATATACATTTAGGATGTGTACAAAAAGTGGGAATAGATACTCTACGTTAGGCTAGTTAGTTAATTAATGAGTTAATTGATTATTTAGTTTAAATATTCAATCTTTATTTACTTAATCATTTAGCAAGTGAAGAAAATAATAAAAAGTATAAAAATAAATATCTTATGCCTCAACCACACATAACCATACACATAGATTAACACAAGTGTAGATTGGAAAGCCAATGACTAACGACTATATAATTTAGCATCTAGGAATATTGACCACTTTGGTAAATAAATTCCATAGAAATCAAGTCAATCATAGGTAGAAACTAGTGATTTTTATGGTTAGGCATAGGGAATAGTTGCTTCTCATGAATTTTGATAGGGAGGAATAATTAACTATTGAATTTTTGTAAGAAATTAAACACTTTCATTCTCAAGTCAAAGAAATATTGATAACACAGCGTGAAGAAGTATCCCAAAAGATGAATGAGTATAAGAGAAGGATTATATTCCACATTTTAAAGATTTTTTAAATTAATTTGGATAATAAGAGGTTTAGGGTAATCAAATTTTTGAAACTAAAATAAAAAAATATGTGATCTCTTAAAATTATGATCAAAATCAATGACAATGCTTTTAAAATTCTAATTCCTAGTGATGTTGATATGAATTTTGTATTTAATGTTATATATTTGACCAATTATTATGGGTTTGATGATGATAAAACCTTGAAGAGTAGCATGAGAAACTTAAAGTCGATATTGTTAACCCTAAGTCTTCAAAGAAGTGGAATGAAATTACCTTAAAATGAGGGAGGCTTCAAGCAAATGAGGCACAAAGAAGTTTGAGTACTTGATCCATTGGATGGTTCAAGTTGTTGTTGATGTTGTATGGGTCTATGAAAAATAATTAGCTAATTGACATATCACCACTACCCATAAATCATTGTTCACCTAGTTTACCTTTTTGAAGGATGGAAGAGTTAATGTAGGAATACCTCCCATTCTTAAATTATAATTCTCAACTTGCAATATATCGTATGAGTCTTAGAGGATATGATGCCCAAGCTTGGTGTCAATTGGTAATTATTCTTAACATTTTTATAGTTTGGATTAGTATTTGTAAGGTAGGAGTAACTTGAAGCCAATTGTAGTTTGAGATTATAAGCTTATGCAGCTCCTAGAGGCTCACAATAAGTCAAAAATATATTTGTAAAGAAGTTGCATAGATAGATAGAGAGTTTTGAGTTGAGTGTAACTCAAAAGAGGTCATAGTTAGCTCTAGAAAACATTGGAGGCTACGACAAGTAGCTAGTTTCACTGATAAGTGTCTATGATCTTAGGTTCTATCAAAATGTCTTATTACAGGGCATTACATACTACTCAAAGTTCCATCACACTAATAAAAGCTATATTTGTTTTATTTTTGAGGTTGCAAGGGACTATGCCTCGCAGTTCTCTTGCATTAAGAAGAAGTAGCATTCTAGGTCTAGGGTGGGTGTGACTTGTAGTAGATTGTAGTCATCTCAAAGATATGCAAAGGTGTAATACATAGTCACACCCAATGTGCAACCTAGCACTTTTAAAAAATGTTTTCAACATGAAAAATTCTTGAATTAGTGACAGATATAAAAGAAAGAAGTAAAGACATCATTGAATCTTTCTAGACATTATGTGTTATCCATAATAACCAAGGGTTTCTATGCTTTTGCTATTATCATGTACTAAATAGATGCTCCATCATCCATTTGTCTTGCACATTTTATTTGTAGGTTCATACTCTTTCTTTGTAATTTGTTGTAGTAATTATTAATTATTTTTATCAATGAAATTATTCCATTTTGTCTTTGATCATTTTTAATTGTTGCTTTATACTCTTGTGATAATCTATGGCCTTTTTGTTTCTTTACTTTTCGAAATCCATTTGGCATTTCTTTATTCTTGTGATGCTTGACCTTTCTTCAGTATGATGCTCTCTACATACAACATATGCTTTGATGAGAAAGTAGGAACCTCACATCACTATATATGTATGATATTGTTGAGTCAAAGGTATAATCAAAGCTTCTTGAGCATTGTGTATTATCCACTATAGGTAATAACTTATATTTTATTACTATTGTTATGGGTTGAATATATTTTCAATCTCGAATGCTCCATTATCCATTTGTTTTTCATGTTTTATTGACAAGTTCATGCTCTTTGTTCTTAATTTGCTGCATCAATTCTTATTTGTACCAAAGAATTTCTTCCATATTGTCTTTAATCATTTTAAGTGATACTTCCTACTCTTATCATAATCTATGACCTTTGCTTATGCTTGCTTTTTGAAATTGATTTGACATTTCTTTGTACTTTTGATTTGTCTTCAATATGACGATCTCTCCTCGACTATTGTGCATAGAAAACATATGATGTGATGAGAGGATAGGAATGTTGCATCACTATATATGTATGTTCAATTTCAACACTTTTTTATTTTTTAAATATATTTTTAGTTCAAGTGGAGTTAAATAAGTAAGGAATTCCTTGGTTTTAAGTAATTCTATTTCTTCACTTCAAATTACTTTTTACTTTTTTTCATTTTATTTCAGTTAATTAACATACATGCAAATGTGGCATTTAACTAATGTAATAATTTAAAATTTTTCTACTTTATATTTCATTACTTTTTTTTATCTCATTGAGAAAAATCATAATTTGGTTGAGCTAGAATTAAATGACTAAGGTTTTACTTGTACTCTTATTAAATTTGGAATAGATACTAGAATTTTATTGTTTTACTACAATATCATTTAAGAATATTGAGTTTCAAGGAAGAATAAAACACATTAAAATTCATTATAACTTCATTCATGATTAGACTAAAACAGAAAATATTTCCCTTGATATGATGTTTACATAAAAAAAATCCAATGTTCATGCTAACCAAGGTCATTCTAGCAGAGAAACTTTATTGAGGTATAAAAGAACTTAAATTAGTAAATTATCAAATGCAATGATTTTTCCTAGCTATGATATGATGTCTTAAAGTATACAAGTAGTAAAAGGACTCTTAGCTATGTCATTTATTTTAATTTTAATAATTTTTAAATTATCACGTAAGACTGTTACAAGTGCAAATTAGAAAGAGTTAGCAAAAGCTCTATTAAAATTAAATAAGTATTGTGATATCAATGAAAGATAATTTCAAAAATCTCCAAGTAAGAACGTGTTGAACAATGTAAGAAGAATAGAATTTGAAGAAAGTAAGAAAAAAAGATGATTTTGCATCAACATTTTTAAGGATGTAGACACCTCTTTGTATTATTCTATATCAAGCTTCAATATGGAATCTTATAGAATGACTAACAACAAAAGCAGGTTGAATTTTAAAGCTTTGAATATTAAAACTTGAGAAATTAGTAAAGCATACAAAGATCTCACCATGAGGCCACAAAAGTCTTTTGTTTTGAAGATTTTTTTCTTTTAAAAGATAGGATTGACCTACTGATTAGGGCATTCCCCAAAGACTAAAGTAGAACAAAAGGCACAACTCATTGAACGAGGTGACCAATAAAATTTTTTGATCTTAAAACTATGATATCCTTATGATTCAAATGATTTTTAGGGTAGTCTTGAGCTCATTGGAAAGCTTGTTTTGAATTCTATTCACTAATAAAATCTTAGATCAATTGGATTTTATTTAATGCTTCAAATTTTTCTTGGAAAAGTGCTTCCAAATAAAACTATTAGCCTTCTAGAATATAAATTATTGATTTCTGAGATGAATATCTCTATGATTTCAAAGAGTTGTAAAGTAAATACTTAATATGAACCTCTTTGGGTAATCTAACTCCTTGGAAATTTCCACTTAATTTGGGTTGATTTGACTATTGAAATTTGGTCCACAATAATGACACCAAATATGGTTATTCAACTTTCTAAACTACAATGGAGGGTGATGGCACTTGGAAATCTTATTGAAATTATTCAATCCAAATATGAAATTGAAGCTTTAACCAATTAGAGATGAAATGTGATAAGAATGATTAATGAATAAATAATCTTGAATGGATTGATAATTGATATAAGTGTGAGATATTACAATGATGTTGAATAATGTTGATAATAAAATTAGTAATGAATTGTTGAATATTGATGATAAATAACTAATGAACTTGATGAATGATTAGTGAATGATTGATGAATTCTAAATAATAGATTTGATTATCTAACTTTTATAACTTTGATTTTCTCATTTAGTTAGCATAAATTAACAGATGGTATCTTTTAAAATTCAATATATAGTCATCTCTAGTTAATTGGCTCATGGATGTTAAGGATTTATTCAGATGTGATACATCAAACACATCTTTAATTTCAAAAAAATTTCCATCTTTCAAATATATAAGAGTATTGCCAATCTCTCTAATTTTTAATATTTCTCTATTCTCAAGTTGAATTTTACCATAACTAATTTTGCAAGAAACGTTATCAAAGTCCTCAAAACTAAATGTCATATGTGTTATACAACCACTCTTTAACTACCAAGCATTCAAAGAAATATTTTTATGTGAGCTATAAAATGCAATATAGATGACTTCTTTCTTATCTTTTTTCATTTTTCTAGCCCTCCTTCAAATTTTAAAGTCTTTCTTTGCTTTTTGATGATTCTTTCCAAATTTGCCTATTTAATTCTTTTCTTTTTGTGTTAAACTTTTAATTTTTCTTCAATTTCTTATATTTTCTCATTTGTATTTTCAATGTGATTTACCTTTCATTTGCAATTTAAGATTATAATTGTCTTTCTTAGATTTTGAAAATTAGGTTGCCCTTCTTTGCTCTTTGAAATTTGAATTTCATTATTTTTCTTTTCAATAGATTATACCTGACTATGATATTTTTCCTGGAGAAAATCCCCACATCTCCTCTCTACTTTTAAAGTTAGTAATCATATTTTTAACTTGAGAACAAAGTGAGTTACAAATGATACCTTTTGTCAATTTATCCTCATGTATGAGCTTTGGAAATTTCTTCTTCATACTCTTTGTCATGCTTCTAAATTTTAAAATACCTTTGTCTACAATTTCTCATGCTTCATGATGCTCCACAAAACTCTCCACTCCAACATTTATCAATTAACATTCCTTGGAACATAAATATAAATTGGAATATTAAATGGACGACTCAATTATGTAAAATACAGGCTGAATCGTACAAGTAACATTAGCAAATCAGAAAAATAGCATCGCTGATAATCCAGGTCACTAGCGTATGCTTCACCTTCACGCAGTCCATTAGTAAAACCCTGATGCAAACTACATTCAATTAATAAAACTCAAACAAAATTGAATTTTATTATAGCTTGAAAATGACCAAAGGGTCTATCTTACAAGAAAACGTCCGCACACTACCAAAATCCTGATTGCCAACTAAATTTAAATTTAATTAACAAAACTTAAACAGAATTTAAATAACAAAACTTAAACAGAAATTGAATTTGACTGCTTGAAAATGACTAAATAGTCTATTGTACAGCAAAATTCAATTAATAAAACCCTGATACGAACTTAATTCAATTAATAAAACTCAAACAATGATCTAATCCTGGTTTATTGGACAGCTAAATTCAATTAATAAAACCCTGATGCAACCTTAATGCAATTAATAAAACTCAAACATACACTAAAATTTAATATAGCTTGAAAACGACCGAATGGTCTATTGTACAACAAAACGTCAATCAGCACATTAGGTAAACCCTGATTGCAAAAGAGAAACTGAATTTTATTGCCGGTTGAAAATGACCGAATGGTCTATTGTACAGCAAAACTGAATTTTATTGCAGGTTTAAAATGACCGAATGGTCTATTGTACAGCAAAATTCTTGAAAACCATCAAGAAATTGTATCCATGCACTTCACAGAAATTCATACAAGCTAGATGGAGGATTGGCACCCCAATTACTATGTTCACATTGGAACTTCAGGTGCAAAACACTGTACAGAAAAAACTTCAGAGGGCTAATTTGAGGAGCATCTGACAAATATCATCCTCAAACCTTGTACGCTTGTTTAAGCTACCAGAGAAATTTTTGCAGCACGAGCCACGAACTTGGTCGGAAACGTCATCCCGTAGCCTCTTTTTTAGCCCCGAAGGCGCAGTACGAACACTAACGCACTTCACCAAATCAGAAAAGCGGTACATAGTCTGAACATTTTCAAATGTACCTGAACTGTTCTGAAATTTGCCGCAGTCAGACAAATTGAAAGTACTTTGCACTTTCAGAGCTTCAACCTCACTTACGATTGAAGTAGGCCTGACTTTACCACAAGAGCTGACGGCTTGTATATTTCCTGCTATCGTCCTGGAGTGAACAGATCTGTAATCTTGAATGCTCCGTCGTCCATTTATCTTGCGCGTTTTATTCCCAAGTTCGGACTCTTTCTTCTTAATTTGCTGCAGCAATTCTTGTTTCTGCCGACGAACTTCTTCCATCTTGCCTTTGATCAGTTTTAACTTTTGCAGACGAATTTCTTCCATCTGCTCTCTGATCACCTTTAACTGCTGCTTCCTGCTCTCCATGGCCTTTGCATTTCCTTGCTTTCTGAAATCCATTTCACGTTGCTCTGTTCTTTCAACACTGTATGATGATCTCTCACTCTTTCACTCGTATGACGATCTCTCATAAACTGCCACCGACAGCGTATGCTTCAATGAGATACTAGGAGCCTTGCATCACTATATATAGGCTTTCAATTTGAGCTTTCATTTCAATTTGAGCTTTCTGTTTAATGAAGTTAAGTAACAGATTACTTGTGTTTCAAGTAACGTCGTTGTTTTATTCAAAATATTTTTTGCTTTTCTTCACCTTAACTAAGACATTTCTAGAGTTAATTAACATGCCGGCGGATGCGGACGTGGCATTTAAGCCCTGTAATAGTTTTAGAACGTTTCTGCTTCAGTTTGTTGCTTTTTTGAAAAAGCATAATAACGGTTTCACTGACGGGCCGTTTGCAGTCTTACTAAATCTGGAAGAGGTACTAGATTTTTTTGCATTTTACGATAATACCGTTGCACGACAGGTGAGTGTGGTGCACGACAGGGCTTCAATGGGATTGAGGGAAAAAAGCACATTGCCCTGAAACTCACGGACTTCATGTAGAAGAAATATTTAGTTTCTACGATCTGAAAATGTTTCAATTCACTGGTGTACTTCATTTCATTAGTTCAGTTCCAAGGTTCGAGCTCAAAACCTCTTCTTTATTTAGAAAATTAATCAAGTTCGGCCCATTTTTACATAAATGTTCTTTTCATTTTTCACACAGGGCATTTTGTTAATATAACCATATTATAACCATATTATAACATAAGGATCATTATTTTTATATAAATGTTATTTTTATTTTTCATTTTTATGAAATATTATCTTATTACAACATAAGGGACCATTATTTGGAGTGATGGTAAGGTGCTTGTTTTTCAAATTGGAACATGTGAGTTTTATTGTGGGTGCAATCACTTAAAAAGAGTAGGCCACTAAACATCTTTCAAAACTAAAGATGAAAATGTGTAATAATTATACTAACATTGAAAGAGAGGAAGTTAAAATAACATAGCATCATTGGTAACTATGCATATATGTATTTTATATTGAAAACCACTGATTAAAAATCTTTTCATATAAACTATTTTGGTTAGAATAACAAGGATAATTACCCATAGGCTTTATGCTCATCCCACCAAAGCAACATCCCGAGAAGGTTAATAGATGAGCGAAAGCCTAACCTTCGCCTAGGCTTGAACTTAGGTTCAACAACATAAGCTGCTTTCTAATCTAATGCCTAAAACATGTGCTTGAAAAACTTGTATTACAAACATCGAGGACATAAAGGAGTCATAATGTCCATTAGTTGGTAAATCTTCTACATTGTGCATGAATTGGGAGGGAATTTGTATGGGTTTAAGGGCAATTTTTGGTTTGATTGCATAGGAATAATGAATTGAATCGAATAACGATATTAGCTTTAGTATTAAAACATGTAGGATTAGAACACTTATTTTGAATTAGGGCTAGATATCTCAAGAGTAAAGAATGAATTCATATTCTAATTAATGAAGGTGCTTAAGAGAATTTCATTTATCATCATCCTAGATCCTACAAAGTGTAATGGTTGTTAAGAGATCTTTCTTAAGATGTGAGGACACAACGTATCTTGAATTTCAAAATTTCTAATTACATTGATAATCTTGTTTATGATGTCTTGCCAATTAATTGTGCTAATGTGATATTTGGAAGATCTTGGAATTTTGACAATGGTGCCAAGTTTGAGGATGCCAAGAATGTTTAGTTAGTTGCTAGAGAAGATGAAATCCATGAATTGATTCCAATGACAACTAAGCATTGATGTGTAAATTTGGCTATAGGCAACACCCTTCAAATTAACATGTTGAAAGAGATCACCATCTAGGGCATCTTCCATATGGTTACAGAAACCTAAAAATAGTCTTAACTAGTTAAGTGGAATATGGTGTTCAAAATTTTAAACTAAAGATTAATTCTTAAATAAAAATGTTCTTTAAGTTTATATTTATGATGAAAATATAAAGTATGGTACTAGGAAATTTAAGAGGGTGCAATACTAACATGAAATTTTTTGCAATATGAAATAATAGATCCAACTTAATATCTAAATATTAGCAAACTACAATTTAAAATGACTAATGCGAGAATCAAAAGATTTAAAATATAATGTAAAAAAATTCTGGAAAATAATAGAACATTTTAATGAAATAGTGATTACATCATTAGTACAATCTAGAATGAAATTAGATTTAACAGGTCACTTATATCCTAGCAACTCATAAACTGTAGACTTAAAGATAGAAAAAATAAACTAAAAACTACAACTGGGTAAAATATAAAATTTAAACTATCTTAAATTTTAAAAAACTTAGCTCTTTAGTGAGCTTCTAATTTCTTCCATCAACTAGATATCTTCTTCCACCAACTTGTTTGCTCATACCTCTAGAAGATACACCTCTTCTAGCAAATCTACACATCTAGCTTTCTGTGAAGCTACCTAAAGAACTACTTAGTGAGGTAGTAACCAACATGAATCTCCTCCTCCTCAGTTTCTAAAGACTAAAATTGATCTAACAATAAATTAAAAGGGGTAGTCTAAGGGGTAGACCAATCTCTAATTGTGATGAGGGGTTTGGTAGTTTTGAACTCCCCTCTCCTACTTCAAAAACAAGGTTTAAAAAGAAATGAAAATCAGACTCTAAATCTAGAAAATTGAAATCTAATAGATCTGGAAATTCCTCCTACTCCCCCATTTCATCGATCCCTTCTTTTTTAACTTTCATGTCTTTTGCCTATTTGGGTTAGGCTCCTCTAGGTTGTTGGTATTCCAAGCCCTTTTAGCTCCCTCCATCTCCTTAGCTTCTATATGTATCTGAAATGAACATCACACCCAAACTGTAGCATTGGAGTTCTTTTAAAAGGAAAAGGAAAATAAACATTCCATTAATCATTCCATAACTACCCATAGAGTAGTAGAAATAATATCAAGTGAAACATACTTTTCTTTTAATGATTTATTTATTAATTTTTATGTATAACATTTAGAATATTTTTTCTTATTTTATTTATTAATGAGAATTAGAATAAAACACCAAAACTCTTGCTAAAACTTAAATAAATAAATAGATTGCAAATCTACATTATAATAAACTCCAACTTCTCCATCAATTAATCATTAGATGCACAAGGCACTACTTAACACAACACTACTAGGATAATAATGCTCCAAATATTACAAGTCATTTCTTACATATATAAGCCCTAGATGGGGCCTTTTGCATTCTTAACCTCAACATGGAGTAAAGTGACCATTAACTCTAGCATATACATTGTCTGTTTATTTTTCCTTTTTTTAAAAGGTTTAAGCTTTAAAATACATGTATAATAAATGCTATTAAGAAAGAAGAAAAAAGAAAACATAGAGATTCTATGAGTTGAGGTTAACATAGAGCCACATTGTAGTAGGTAGTTGTTATTGATATGTGGCTACAGTTATAGCCTCATAGTGTTGGCTACACACACAAAAGGTTGGTTGTTAGACTTGTTGTTCCATCAAAGGTTCTATAGGCTCTTAAGTCGATAGGCAAGGCTAGCTACATTGTGCCAAGAAACTACTTTTGCACCTTGCAATCTCTATAGTGCTCATCTCAATGCCAACTTTGCTTGTCATATTTTATAGTGTTGACTACATGTGCCACAATGCTATGTAAGCCTTGCTTATACTGAGTCGTGGTTCACTGATGTTTCAAGAACCATGAAGCTCATATCAAAGTCCTAGGCTACCAACAAGCCCTAAAAATTCTATCATAATGGTAATGGACATCTAATGAAGAAGAATGATACTATATTATTAATGACTTCAATGTTGGATCTTGCAGGACCATGCATCTAGTCATTTGCAAGTAGTTTTCCTAATTCATGGAGCCTAATTATAGAAACACTAGAGGCATAAGCACGAAAATATTAGCATATCTAGTAAACATGATGACCAAGTATGTCTCATTCTTGTAGCAAAGAGCATTTTAGTAATGCCCAAAATCATAGACTAGGTTGTGGTCTTAATAATGAATCTTTGGACCTAACTAGAGTTTGTTTACTTTCAATTTATCTTCCCCTCTTGTTGACACCACAAAACTCAAAGAAGATGGAAAATGTAAACAAGAGACAAGGTTTGGATTAGCATTCTAGTTGCCTTGGGATCTACAAATAGACCATATGGAATGATCATGAGCTTAACATTGATGAATCGTGAAAATTGTACAAGCAAGCCAAGACATTAGATCCATGATATTGTGGTTGGTACATTGCATCTACAGTATCACAATTGCCACATGGCATTTGCTATATCTTAGGATGGGATGCTATGTTGCAAATAAAATATCGCAATTATAGTAAATGCCTATAAATATGAGTCTCCTATCATGTTTATGGTACCTTTGGTCATTCTAGTAACTAAACTCTTGTAGTTTTCTTCTATAGGACTTAGCCAAATTTCCTTCTCTGCAGCATGGATTAAGTTGATTGTATGAAGTTTTATTTAAGTGCATAATGTACCTAGACACTTTTTCACAATGATAATAAAATCAAGATTAATTTCTTCTATTGTAGCACTTGGATACTTCTACATGATGACAACAATGCACTTTACTTTTTAGTACTTAAAAATTTATTATTTTATTCCATAATAGTGTGAGTATGACCACTTCAAGCATAATATCTTAACATTTGGTAATGCTAGGAGTGGATACTTAGTATGCCCAATAGTAGATACTTGGTAACTTAGCAATGTTAATATAGGTTCAAAATGTACACGAAAAGTAGTAACATATGCTATACACTTTGGACAACATATATTACTCTTAATTTCATAATTAGATAGAAATTAATATTTTGATCACTTTATTGTTTTAATATTTTAATAATAAATAATCATAAAAATAAAAACATCTTATACAATCACACTTAACCATATTGATTAAGCTAGCATAAGTGATGATTGGGAAGATAATGATGAGCAACATCACACTTAATTATTTAGGATATTATTAGTTCAAAGTTCCAAGAAATTTGACTAGATTACAAGTACACACTTGTGATTTGAATGGTTGGGCATAGGGAATACTCGCCTCTCATGACCTATACCACCACCTCTGCAAACACATAGAGACACAACTTGCAATTGCAAGATGGAGTACAATTCTTCGTCCTTCCAAACAATCATGTAAGATCCAAATTTTGGCATAGGTGCCAGAAAAATAGACTTAACATAGTAACAACAAAATTAGATTTAGATTTGTCACAACTACTATCATTGCCAAACTTGCAATGCCTAATCTTAGTGTCATGATGAGTTTGGTATTAATAGGCATGTGTAGGATCACACCTCTAGGTGTGTAGTATGTAGGGGATAAAGTAATGTTCTAGGATTGCAGGTAGATTTGAAGGGAATAAATTAGTGCTTGTAGCAATAAATTTGATAGGGAGAATATGATATAAATTATGGCTTTTGATATAGTATGAGGCTCCTAATTGTCGAAGCATAGGATTCAATCCATATTGAGCCAGAGAAGAGAAATGAGCACCTAAGCATGGAGAAGTACCAAGACTAATCATTGTAGAGTTAGGTTGAGAAGTTGTCATCACTACACTAACACCTAAGGCTAATAATAGTAGGAAATAAATTCTCATCTATTACACATGGTGCAAAACCTTCACTCACTAAATATGCTACCTATTATGGAGCTATGTTGCTTTGTGCCAAGTCTTCCTCTCTATTACCTACCAAACTATTGAACTACATGTACGAGTGCATGTCATTATTTTCTTACTACACAAGCATGTTGCTAACATAGCGCTTTAAATGTAAGTCAAAATAAAATATTCTAAACAATATCTGGTGATTTCACTAATTTTAAAAATTTTTGTGGTTAATAAATAATATTTTGTCAAGGACATAATAACTATCAAGATAGGCACTCAATGCTAGTTTCAAAAATTGTCTACAAAATCTATATAAGTATAATTAATATTTTTCATTTTATTATACTTTCATCTCATATGAACCTTGCTTGAGTTAATTAATTTCTACCCTTGAATCATATTTAATGCACCATTATTACCAAGGCTACCTAGCAAAAATGTATACCACTAGTTATGCAAGTTATAACTAAAAGAAGTGATAATTAAGAGATCAAGAACTTAAGGTCCAGTGGAACATAAGCTATTAAGTCATGGTCCTATGTTAAGCATGGAAATGTTGAGATTAATACTAAGTAGGTGAAGTGCCAATCCTCAAGAAATGTATCTTTAATTTCACTGGGAGAAAGGGAATACATCAAAGAGCATGATGAGGTAGACATTAGTTTTGTTGTGGTGTTCATAATTGCATCATCCATGGCTAAGAAATGTGAACTTCTAGTACTAATTTAGGGTTTGACTAAATAATTTCCAAATGTCTTCAAGGAAAAATTAGAAGATTTTCCATTGATGAGGAATGTGCAATACCAAGTTGACTTCATAGTGGGAGCTAGGATTCCAAATGAGAGGGAGTATTTGATTGCATCATATTAGAGGGAAGAATTACAAAGGCAAGTGGAGGAGCTACCTGCTAATAAGTTTGTGAGGGAATCTATATCATCTTATGTAGTTCCAATGGTGCTAGCTCTTAAGAAGAAAAGTGAAGAATGGAGGATGTGTGTTGACTTAAGGGCTATGAATAGGATTATGGTAAACTATCTTGTTAGGCACCTAAGACATGCTCATTTTGATATTGCATCATGCATATTTTAATATATTTTTGATTTTATATGAATAATTTATTATGAACATTGATTGTTGTATATTTTACATGGTATTTGATATGATTTGATGTATTTATGATGTAAAATCATTTCTTACTAAGTTATTGCTAAAATGTCTTAGTCTCGATTTCACATATTTAAAGAAATCAATTTAGGCATTCAAATCAAGTAATCAAAAGTAAAAATATTTAATTAGAAAGATAAAATTATATCATAGACAAAAATATACCTTAATTTTGATGTCTAGATAAAAAGTTAGCTTTTTGCATTAGAGCTAAAAAATTGTAATTTGGTCATGATTTAGGAAATCAAACTTTTGGTTTATGTAAAATCAACTTTTGGAATGCATTTCATTGATTTTAAAAAAGAGGTAATTTTTTATTTAAATGTAGAAATTAAAGTAAATGGAGATTTAAAATATAAAATAAATTTACTTTTTACATCTTTCTAATGTTCTTTCTATGTTTCACATCTTTTGGTAAGAAAATATGACCAAATTGTAAGTTGCAATCATTTACACTTGAAACTGTGACTTGCTATGATCTACAATTACTCAAAACATAATGCAACCTACAGTGAGTTGTAGCCACTCATAACCAATTTAGAAATCTAGAAGTGTGGTTCTTATATGTATGATCAACTACAAGTTGCAACTAGTCATAGTTGCTCACAGTCATTTAAAAAGTTTAGCCAACTGTGAGTTGCATTATTCACAATTATNCATCACAGCCATTTAAAAAGTTTAGCCAACTGTGAGTTGCATTATTCACAATTATGTGAAGAGTTGACTTTTGAAATAATTGTGAGTTACAATCATTCACAGTCATTGGAAGATTTTACCTTTGAATAATTGCAAGTTGATTTCGAGTAGCCTACATGAGGGATTTTTCTTCAATATGAGAAAAAATTG
>MNCI01021648.1:0-13326 GCA_015680685.1 Gnetum montanum
AATATTTGTTAAATTCAAGACAATAACCCTAGGAAACCTTGTCCCGTGCTCAACTTGGAGATTCCTAGCTATTTCCATCTTGCTCTCATCTTTTTTGGTTATTTCCTAACTTGGAACTTTTCCTGATCATACATGACATCTATAGCTTCAACAAGACTTCTTACTATCATTTCCAACTTTCAAATAAGACATCTCTGTATCAGGCAAGACATCTCCTATCAAAGTGAGACATCTCCTCTGAGGCCAAGACATCCCCCCAAAGAAATCTCTGCTACAATAAGAGACGTCTCCCTAGAGATGTCTCTACTACAGTAAGAAACATCTCCCCTACAAATGGGACATCTCCTATGCAACACTAGCTCTCAGCCAAAACATATCTCTGACCTCCAAAACATCTCTCTAGCTTCCTAAAACCTACAAATGACCACCTGTAGGGATAGAAATGGGGCTTGAAAGAGGTGTGCCTACACCACTCTACCAATGAAAATCACATTCTAATTTCTCTAGTCTCTTTACTCCCTCTTTAGGAGTCCAAAGACATGGTATTAAGTATAGTGGTATAGATTGAAGACAACTGCAAATTAATTGTAATCTTCCAACCATATTGAGAAGTTTTTCACATCAATTAGCTAATCTCTAAGCCATCCTATTAAAAATCCTAGCCTGTAATTCTAACTTATCTCTTCCCATAAGTAAAGGTATACCCAAATATTTACTTGGACAACTAGCCCATTCATTTTAACACATGCAAAATATTTGCTTGCTAATCATTGAAAAACAAGAAGGAAATGTTTTTATCAAAATTAATTTTTAATTTTGAAACTTGGGGAAAATTACCCAAACCTCTTTAACATTTCAAATATATCTCTTTTCAACTTCTAGAAAGATAAAAGTGTCATTAATAGATTGCACATGTGTAAAATAAGGCAAACCATAAGCTATTTGATTCCTTTAATCTCTCCTTTTTAAACTTTCTCTTTAATCACGCATCCAAAAGCTTGCACCACCATAACAAAAAGAAAATAAGATATAGGATAACCTTGTCTTAGCCCATTGTAACTTTCCCAGTAAGCAACATTGAGAATGAAGTAATAGCATAACACTTTTTAAGTATTGAACACCAATGATCAAGAACTCCAAATTTATATAGTATGACATCCACCATTTGGGGAAGAAAAAGTCCTTGTGGAATACAAGAATCTTTTGCCTAACAACATTGCTATGGCTCAATCAACTATTGTGCCTCACTATACTTTTTGTGGGAAAGCCAATCATCTAAATCATTCAACCTTTCTAGTCTAAGGTTATGGCATTTTCTATCTTGCATATGATTAAACAAACTCCAATTTCTTTCCCAAGTTGAAGAGGAACATGGCTGTGATAAAATTTTTCGTACTAGCCGTCCTAAGTTAGAAAGATGCTAATGAGCGGCTAGGTCGCCCAACCATACGAATCATGAGCATTCACGCGTGACTCGGTCGAAATCCTCAAACTATAAGCACTTAACATACATCAGACTTCTAACCAGTGAAACCTTGGGTTAGAACAGTCGTTGTCATCCTAATCTCACTTGTGAGGTTCTGTTTACGATGGTTAAGTGAGACTAAGGCTAATGATTTTTATATCTTTTTGATTATCTTTTCGGTAGCTAATTGAGGTATGGAAAGTAAGGAATAAACTATTATCTAATCTCTAATTATCCTATTTTGTATTCTAATTATTCCTAGCATAAGTATCCAGTCCCATCTTCCGAGCACGTTCTAAGCATCTCCTAACACTACCGGGTTACTAGATGTTAAGCATCACTGGGCTTACCAAGTGTTTGGATTACGTTTGAGATGGCTGTACTTATGTCTTTAACGAACTACAAATGAACAATAACGATTGAAATTATAATAACGAAAACATAAGTAATCAACAAGTAACTAATAAAGCATAAACATATTAAACTATTAAATACATGAAATAACTAAGTCCAAATGTTGCAAGGAATGCTTGAATAGTTCATCTTTATTGTCGTCATGCCAATGGACTCAGATACATCAACACTCGAATAAAAAGCCAATCACTTTTCTTACACTTGCTGTGGGCACTTGGAAAATATTCTATCTCCAACGGGAACAAACTGCAAGAGCTTCGCTACCACTACTCAAAAAGATGCCTAANTATTTATAGGCCGGGAAAGGTGGCTACGTAAACAGGGCCATGTCGATGCAGGGAGGCTAAGTCGAGGGGCCCGCGTCAACGCGATTGTGTATACGTGGCCCAGTCGATGCATTGGCTTAATGACACTTCATCATACCCCCACGACTGAGCAAAAACTCGTCCTTGAGTTACTTTACAATTTGGAAGGTATGGATTCTTATTTACAACACACATAACCTAAACACACACATGACACATCATGAATTTAGCAAGTGACCGAGTTACAGAGGAGGAAAAATTACAAAAATGGTGGTGTTTAGAGACAAAATTGAACACCTTGTTGGTCCTGGAGCCTCTGCTGTGTAGGATGATGCACAAAATTGCTGGAGAAGATCACACTTTCCCTGGGGGCAGTGGTTCTGATGAACCCTCTCCAGCCTCTGGCCCATGCGTTGGTGACGGCACGGATGTTGGTAACCCTGCGGCAGCTACAACTTCTGCAAGCATCCGAAAAGCCTCCAAGAGAGCCCTCATTTTTTCTTCTTTTCTTCTAGGGTCGTTCACAGTCCAGGCAGCTTCTCCAATGTGTGCTGGAACTGGAACTTCCCAAGGGCAAGCCAGCGTTAGAATGAGTTCTTTTAAGTTGACAAACTAGGCTATGAACTACTTGCGTTCGATATCAAATGCTCGGATTGATGCCTGCAACTGCTGGTAGTCATTCATTCTTTGGGCCAGGTCCTCTGCGAAGGTACGTTGGCCTTCAAACCTTGTACGGAGAACCTTGAGTTTCGCGTTTGCTGTTGCTAGCTTTTGTTTTGTTGCCTTATGCACCTGGAACTCACCCTCATATAGGGAATACAAGGCGGCCACCTGTTTCTCTAACTCTGACAGCAGTCTCCCGATTGTGAGCATAGCCAGGTTTGCATACTGAAGGTTGGCCAACTCCATGTATTCTATCATTTCTATAATCTGCAGCTCCTTTAGGCAGATTTCCACTTTATTTTAGGCATTCAACCCATCGAAGATAGATGGCCATACATCGCCTCCTCTCGAAGCTGCTGGAGCGCTTGGTTCATCGTGGCTTTAGCGACTTGAATGTGCTTCTCATTTACCTCCTTCTGCAATCCCACTTGGTCCCTATAATGATTTTTGACTTTTTCAAATTTTAGGAACTCGTTCTTCCAAGTAGCAATTTCGATTGTAGTCTTTTGTCATAATGCCTGAACCTCTTCCATTGACAGATTCTGATTTTTAGCAGCCAACCTTCTTATGTCAACGTTCACCCTGGCTAGCTCCTCCTATTGTTGGTGGATGAAATCTTTCATGTGTTGGTTCTCTGCACCAACATTGCGCAGGTGATGAAATTTTGCGATCAGCTGCACGTTCTCCTAGCAAACCTCTGCCAAGTCCTTCTCTAAGTGATACGCTCAGGCATCTGCTATGGAATTGTCGAGGATCGTCGTCTCCCTTACATCCTCAACAACCTAAAGTTTAAGCTGAAGCTGTTGAAAAGCTTCATCTCTAGTGATTTTGCGGTTGAGGATGACTGGATCGGCAAGCTAGGCTCTTAATTGGGCTACCTCCGTTGCCAAGCGCTGACAAGCAACTTGAGCAACTTCTAGTTGCCCTTCCAAAATGAGGCTCTTACCCCTTGTCGAGAGCAGCTCCGACTAGGTCGCAGTAATGTTGTCTGGAAGGTTGAAGACATCCAGGAGCGGTTGCCCGGTTCCCACCAATCTGTCCAACAATTCTTCATGTTGGGCTGCATCATTCTTGCTACGCGAAGTTCCGGCAGACACCTGTACATCTTGCAGTCCATGAATGTTTGGTACAGGTGCTACCGGTGCATTGAGAACCATAGCAATTGTATCAGCAACCACTTCGGCCATAACTTCCTGTCCCTAGTGCTGCATCACCAAGACCGTCACCTCCTCATCATCTTCCAAGTGTACCAAGAAGGTAGCAGCATTCCCTGAGATTTCAGGGAATAACTGTTGGGTTGCAGTTGATACATCTCAGATGCTTGGATCGGTTCTGGTTGGAATTGGTGCTCAGGTGGTGGAAAATATCGGCCCTGCCCTTTCAAGCAAGCTAACTGATTGAGCTACTTGCTCCAGGTGGCTCATGGTAGGGCAATAGATCGAAGGGTCTTCTCCTCCACCAGTCCTTCCGGATTGCTCTCACTGACTCGAGAGCATTTCTTGGATCTCGTGGATGTATTCTGCTAGGGTTTGTAAGCCCGACTACATTGTTTGTGCAGGTGGTGGAGGTGGTTGCTGCTCTTCCTCTGTCTGTGTGGAGGTAGGAGTTTTGTCTTTCATCATCTCTCGCCACAAGGCAATTGGGGCACGCCAGTTTATGTCATTGGAATATCGTGCTATCCCTGCCTTTTTGCACAACTTTCGGATTAGGCAGGGAAAGGGGAGAGCTCATCTTCCACGTTCGTTCTTAGCAAACCTCTTTTCTTTTCCAAAAATAACAGTTGTGGAAGACTCATGGGAAATTTCCCACTCAAGGCGACACACCCGAAATGATGAATTTGAAAACCAAAATTGAGGTGGTTGAAGCGCGAGAAAGGCCCAATCATGGCTGAGGACAGGAGGAAGGGAATGGAGTGTGAAAAAGAGAAAAAATTGGAGAACGGGGGTCAAAAAGAACTCTACAAGGAAGAAATCGAACGATGGGACACTGAAAATAATCAACCAAGGAATCTAAAGGATGGGAGGCTTAACAGGAAGAACCAGGAATATGCAGATGGGTCCTCCCCATAGCAGGCAATAGCCTTTGTAGCCCCTGCATACCCTCAACACCAGGGTCTGTGGGCCTGGGTGCCAATAATTGGTGTTGACCAGTGAAGACTCCAAACCAAGAGAATCTGCCAAGGCATGAGAGACCTACAAAAAACACGATGAACACATAAAACATAAAAAGGACAGTGAGGTGAGTACGAAGAAAAGTGAGAATAGAGGAAGAGGAGAGAATAGAAATTCTGAGTGTCAACTACATGAAACCTCGTGTGCAATCATGGTTAAGTGACCCGGTAGAACCTTTCTTGAGGTCAGGCCCAAAACCATCCGCAATCAGTGACATTGTAGTAATAGACAAAGTCCCAACCATTCCCCAAGGAAGCAAGAATGACCCCACAGAGAACCACCACGTGAGGAAACGTGAGAAGAAGGAAGTGAAATGGGACAAAGTTAGAGGAAACCAAGGAAGTCCCATAACTAGTGCATGTGGCCCATGAGAGGCGGTCTAAGGGGTGTGATTTGAATTCCCCCGTGTTTGGGTTTTCTTTTCTCTTGTTTGAGGGAACCACACCATGTGAAGACCCATGCGTGTGCACATGCATCCGACAAAGGGGTGTGCTTTGAATCCTCAGTTGTTTTTTTTTTGAATTTTGCAGTGAGGACCACACCATGCAAGGTCAAATTGCCCAGAACTTCAGTGAAGAGAGACGTGGAGTGGTAGGAAATCCGTAAGGACACACCAACAACCCATGGAATAGAACAAAACAACGAATAAAGCATTCCCCTTGAAGTCACACCCAAGTCAAACCATTGGATCATTTTGTAGTCGGGGAACTACACAAGTCACACATTGATTAAAATGTTTTTAAGTGAAGGGGTTGCATGTTCGCGACAAAAGGAAAACCATGGAATGGTGAATGGGTGGATGACGTGGACTCACTGCCAAGTTTATGAAGTGAAAACAAATGTAAAATTCAAGGACAACCATGCAATGGTAGGAGCCAGATAATGAGGAAGACTATTATAGTATCCATCGTAATGAAAATCGACCGCTTAGCAATACAACGACAAGTTAAACAAAAAAAAAAGTGGAAAACAAAGAGGTGTAAAAAAAAAAAGTGTAAAACAAAAAGTGGAAAACAAAAAAGTGTAAAACAAAAAAGTATAAAAAAAAGAGTGGAAAACAAAAAAGTGTAAAACAAAAAAGTGAAACAAAAAAGTGTAAAACAAGGAGTGGAAAATAAAAAAGTGTAAAACAAAAATAACAAAATGGTGAGGGGTGTAGGGAAGTGGATCAGCAGGGATGATGGTCTCCCCCATGACTGGGTGGAAAGAAGGAGACACAAAAAATGGAGCATGGGCAATCGGTTGATGATGAGGTGGTGGCACTGTGTAGCTCACGGAAAGGTTTTAGTTGTTAGCGGTTGACCAACTGTGTTCTGGTGGATCCCCAGGTTTGTGGATGAGCAAGGCCCCGGATGGGAAGGTTTCAGAGATAATATAAGGTCCCTCCCATAGTGTTTGAAACTTTGTTGGTTGGGATACATGTAAGGGGTTCCAATACAATACCTTGTCTCCACATCGAAATGTGACCTTCTGAATCCTAAGATCATGTCATTTCTTGTTCTAGGCCTTGTGGGTTTCATTGGAAAATAGGGCCACTAATCGGTTCTCATCTAGCACACTTAAATTGATTAATCATTCACATTGTGCTAGCGGTAGATCAAGGCCAAGGTCATTGGCTGTGGATAGTGTCTAGAGTTCTGCTTGGATTGAAAGTGTTGGCAACTTTCTGTACACTAACTCATAGGGACAGTACCCTATAGAAAGTTTCCAAATGGAGCGATAGGCCCATAGGGCATCATTGAGCTTGGTACTCCAATCCCTCCTGTATTTGCTAATTGTTCAAGTAAGGATCTTGGTGATCTCCCCATTGGTGACTTCAGCCTGCCCGTTGGCTTGGGGGTGATAGGGTGTTGTGAATTTATGTGTTACCCCTAAGCATTGCATGAGTTTTCGAAAAGTGACACCCGTGAAGTGAGTCCCATTGTCAGAAATGAGTGCGCGTGGCACTCCAAACCTGGTAACGATTTGTTGCTGGACAAATCATGTAGTGGTGTTGGAAGAACAGTCGACGACGGCTGCCGCTTCTACCCACTTTGTATAGTAGTCCATAGCCACCATGATGTATGTCTTTCCGTTTGACAAGGGGGTGATAGACCCCATGAAGTCGATACCCCAGATGTCGAAGGGCTCCAGTGGCTGGATCCACTGTTGAGGTCCCTCCAACTGTGCCATCATCCCACCATCTCTTTGGCATTGTTTGCAGGAGCGGGTGAACCATTGTGCATCCCTGAAAAGTGTAGGTCAATAATACCCTACAAGCAAGATTTTAATGATCATTCGGTGTCCAGCATAGTGGCCCCCACAAGGGCCCTCATGAGCATCTTGGAGGATACACAGTGTATCATCATCAGGGACACATCATCGAACTAAGCCGTCTGCACACACCTTGTAGAGGCAGTTGTTGATTTTTATGAAACACTTGGCCTTATGAAGAAACTGTTGTTTCTGCAGATGTTTCCACTCCTTTGGTAGCTCTTGGGTTGTAAGCTAGGTGAGGATGCGGTTGAACTAAGGGGATTCCTTGGGTACTTGAGGATCAACGGCGCTTATGAAGAGGATTTCATCTGGAAACTAGTCAGATAAGGGCTTCTCCTCTTCTGTGTTATCCCATTGTAACTACGACAAGTGGTCAGCGACCACATTCTCAGTCCCCTTTCTGTCTACCATGGTAATATCAAACTCCTCAAGAATCACTAGCCACCGGATTATGCGGGCGCTCACCGTTGGTTTGTTCATCAGGAACTGGATAGCACTATGGTCTATGTGCATAAACACCTCGTATCTAAGCACATAGTGCCGAAATTTATCTAAGGCGAATACCACCGCCATCAATTCCTTCTCGGTGGTGGTATAGTTCAGCTGAGCACCCATCATGCTACGACTTGCACAGTGGATATAATACGGATGTTTTTGATCATCACATTATGTAAGCATGGCTCCCAAGGCATAGTTGGAGGCATCCTTCATAATGTAAAAGGGTCTGGACCAATCAAGTGCCCGTAGAACTAGAGCTTCTATGAGTTTTTGTTTTAGCTCTTGGAATGCAGACTCACATTCCTTGGTCCAAATGAACAGAGCATCCTTCTTTGTAAGGTCTACCAATGGTCGGGCGATCTTCGAGAAGTGCTTAATGAAACGCCGGTAATAACNCGGTCGGGCGATCTTCGAGAAGTGCTTAATGAAACGCCGGTAATAACCAGTGTGTCCAAGGAATGATTGCACATCTTTGACAGTACTTGGTTGGCGGGTGATTCCTTGGATGACCCTAATCTTTTCAGGATCTACGTTGATCCCTGTTGATGAGATGCGATGCCCCAGCACAATGCCCTCTTGGACCATCAAATGGCTCTTTTGCTAATTAAGTTGCAGATTGGTGTCTACACACCTCTTTAGAACCTACTCTAGATGGTCCAAGGCTTGCTCAAACATGGCCCCATAGGTAGAGAAGTCATCCATGAAGACTTCGACACCATTGTCGATTTGTTGCTAGAAGATGCTTAGGACAAGGCGTTGGAACATCGCAGGTGCATTGCACAGGCCAAAAGGCATCTTCTTATATGCAAAAGTCCCCCATGGACTTGTGAAAGTATTTTTGGCCTGGTTCTCTAGTGCTATTTGGATTTAATTATAACCACTGTAACCATCCAAAAAACTATAGTATTGATGTCCTGCGATTGTGTCCAAAACCTGGTCCACAAATGGAAACGGGAAGTGGTCCTTGAAGGCCACCATATTGAGCAACCAGAAATCAATATAGACCCTCCACTTGCCATCTTTCTTGGGTACGATAACGAGTGGGCTAACCCATTCGCTATCAGCGACAGAATAGATGAATCCCACCTTAAGAAATTGTTCAATTTCATATTTTACAACCTGCTTCAATTTGGAATTCAACTATCTTTGTGGATGTCACTGTGGCTTCATGAAAGGATCAAGGTAGATCCGATGCTAGTAGACCCTGGGATCAACTCCAGTCAACTCAGGATATGACCATGCGAATGCAGCAACCCATTTTTTTACCATCCCCAACAATTTATTTTCCTGTTCAGGAGCAAGGGCGACATTGATAATTACCGGCTTGCCATTTTGCAAGAATGTATATTCCAAGTGAGCTAGTAAAGACTTTAGCTCCAAGGGCTCTTGTTTGAAGCTCTCAGGGATTTGTAGCGTTCCTCAATCATCATGGTTATCAACAGTGGATATCTGTTGATGAATCTCTCCCATCTTATCCATGCTTTCAACATAGGCTTGCACTAGCCCCTCAGATGATTCTATGCACAATGTGCTACTAGCAAGATTAGTTGTCAACCACTGGGTGCCCTCTTGGTTAGTGGCTCCTGCGTACAGGCACTATTGAATAGGTGATTCCTCGGTACATCGACTGCATGCTTGAATGGATATCTACTTAGAAGACCATAACTGCTGCACACAGTTCCACCCTGAGTCACTGTATACGATGCATGAAACTCTTTTCTTCTCGATCTTCCCAAAAGGATTTTCCTTTGAAATTTCCAGGGACAGATCTCGGAGTCCTAGTCATGCATCCACCATGCTTAGCTAGGCCCTTCCCATGATGATTGGGAAGTTTCCCTTATAGTTCTCTACACGGATGACCAAGAAATCAGCACGATAGGACCACCCACAAACGGTGGTCACAATGTCCTCCACCAAACCCAAGGGAACGATGATGGACTGGTCTGCTAACTCGAGCTAGATGTTGCTCTTCTTTAGCGGGGGCAAGTTCCAGTTCTTGTACATGTCATGAGAGATTAAATTGATCCCTGACCCTGAGTCTAGAAGAGCTTTGCATGGCTTGTTCCCTACCACATGAAGATTTATGAGGGGGCTTCCCAGATCTGTCAATTTCCGGGGAAGAGAACCTGCTTTGATCTAGTCGTTCATGGCATGTGTGAGCATGACTGTCTGGACGTTGGAGTGTGGTAGAGCATAGGACTGCTTGGGTGGTATGATGGTAGAGGTGTTGGCAGGTTCAGAGGCACTGGTCATAGGCATAGGTGAGGGTGTGTTCAGATTATTGGGCTAGAAAAAAGGGTGTTTGCGTGGCTTGGGTTCCGGTCCACTCGGCTGAGGTGCCGGTTGTAAGTTAACAACCCTCGTAGCATTTCGTTGTTGTGGATGTGGCAGTATTGCTCCCTGCATTGATGGAGCAGGTGGCAACTAAGTGGGACAGTGTGAAGGAGTGGTAGAAGAAGGTGACAGAGGGTAGAAAAGATGTGGGTTTGCCCCCCTGGGTGATGGAGATGGATGTTGAAAATATTCAGGGGGGTGGTAGTAACTGAGAAAGGCTGCATGACTGGAAGAGTCTCTTGGAGAGACCAGTTACTGAACATAGTACCCATAAGGATCTGACTGCTTGTAAGGATACTGCTACCTTGGAGGTGGCATCCCCCACGCTTGTGGTTGCTACCATTGTTGAAAGTATTTATACGATTTCGGGGGTGTTCCACTTGGATAATATCCTTGCTACTGCTGGTGGAACCACCTGGAATTACCTTGTGGATAAGGCAACCTTCAGGGTGTCTTCCGTTGTGTCAAACAAGGGTTCAAGGCATACACCCTAGACTCTTGGAGGTGTGACACCACAGGACAACATCCCTTAGGATGTTCATATCGGCATATGCCACATTCATCATCCTCCTGAGTGTTAGAGTCTACAACTTGTTTTGCTACAACAACTTTCCCCTACCCTTATGTTGGGCACATTTAGCTTCCTTCTTCCTACGCCGATCACGGTCACTACCTTGTTCTTTGGACTCTTCTACAATTTTCAATATACTTTGGAATTTCTCATCCAAAAAGTCCCACATTTTATCCATCTTTGCCGATATTTCATATGCAAACTTTTGTAATGGAAAAGTCTTCCGATTCACCGCTGCTTCCAGTGGTGACTCATCCTTCTCATCACAAAATCAGACCTTCCTTTTTGTAAGGGAAGGATCCTGATTGAATTCTTCTGCACTATCCTTTTTTCTGACTTCTCCTTCCTCCTTGGCCACCTGATCAATGAGGTGTTGCAACTGATGGGCCCTTAGCTCTGATAGTCGTCCCTTGGCGTACACGCCAAGGGTCTTTTGCATTTCAAAGCAGAGCCCATCAATGATGTGGCGAAGTTGTGCCCACTGAGAGTAACCATGACCAGTGCACCAATGCAACAGTGAGTAATACCTGCTCATGGTGGCATCCAAGGGTTCAGGATTCCCTTGTTTCCAACCTTGGATCTACCATCTTAGATTCACCACTCTAGAGTACGTTTCATATTTTTCATTAAAAATTTCAATCGTACTCTATCTTCTGATTGATTCCAGCTCCAAGGACTAGTACCAACTTTCAGCTTCTTTGATGAGTGTGCGAGGGAACAGCTTCAACCGTTGTCAATCATTATCAATGTTTTGCAGGGTACAAGCATCATGGAATGCCTACAGGTGGGTCTGCGGATCACAATTGTATCCCCCTTCAAATCTAGGGATTTTGTTCATATCAACACACTTGATTCGACTATCCTTCATGTGCCTACTTGGAATGTGAACTGCCTCTGCAATCTGGAGCATGATCTGAGTAGCTAACAACGGCTCGTCTGAATCATAGTCCTATTGGGGACCATGATGTCTGTGACGATTCCTGCTACCCCTTCTTTCATGCTGGCGAGCATCACGTGATTGGTCGCGTGCTTCCTCACATTGCCCCTTTCAAACCTGTTTACCACCGTCCTTTCTCTCCAACCTTCCCCTGTTACGCTCAGAGCCTGAGCTAGATGAAGGTGCAGGAGAGGGAGAGGACGAAGAAGAAGGAGAGGCATCACCATCGTTTCGGTGTCGATCTCCCCATCTACCTTGATGGCAGCTGCGATCTTCTCCTCCAACTTTGCTACGTGATCCTCCATCCCCTTGAGGATCGTGGTCACTTGGAGGTTTGTTCTGAATGATTGACTGGAGGATCTGTGGCCCTAGGGGAAGTTTGGTCGAATGGGTATCATGAAATACAGGATCCCCATCGTCTTGCAGCCCTTGTAAGAATAAGGGGTTAATGAATTATTTTCCCTTCTATTGTTCATATCTCTCTACCTGCTGCTGGTCTCTTGTCCATTGAGCCTCTGTAGGATGATAGTCCCGGTAGTCATGGTCCTCCATGACATACTCCGCCACCTGGTCCTGGATGCCCAATCTGCCCAGATTGTGATATAGCATCGTAGGAGCTGCTCAGTCGGGCGGTAGCATGATGCTACCCTCCATGTCCTGCCATCGAAGATGCTCATCCTGATGTAGGATGAATGTGAAATCAGGGACATATTCATCAGAATGTTTGTACACCACCCGACATTCTTGCGGCACCGGTGGTTCAAATACCTCTCTCCTATGAGAAGACATATTGGACGTTAGATGGTCCATGTAACCAGTGTACCTTACGATTAACTTAAATTCACCTAGCGTGCAGAAATATTTCTATCCTGGGTCCGTTTCAACGACTTAAATGATAATTTCACTAAGGTCAGATTACGCATGTAAGACTAATCGTCCCCAACAACGGCGCCAATGATGAACGGCTAGGTACCCCTATGCCCAACCATACGAATCACAAGCGTTCACGTGTGACTCTGTCGAAATATGCAGACTGTAAGCACTTAACATACACCATACTTCTAACCAGTGAAACCTTGGGTTAGAACGGTCGTTGTCATCCTAATCTCACTTGTGAGGTTCTGTTTACGATGGTTAAGCGAGACTAAGGCTAATGATTTTTATATCTTTTTGATTATCTTTTCGGTAGCTAATTGAGGTATGGAAAGTAAGGAATAAACTATTATCTAATCTCTAATTATCCTATTTTGTATTCTAATTATTCCTAGCATAAGTATCCAGTCCCATCTTCCGAGCACGTTCTAAGCATCTCCTAACACTACCGGGTTACTAGATGTTAAGCATCACTGGGCTTACCAAGTGTTTGGATTACATTTGAGATGGCTGTACTTATGTCTTTAACGAACTACAAATGAACAATAACGATTGAAATTATAATAACGAAAACATAAGTAATCGACAAGTAACTAATAAAGCATAAACATATTAAACTATTAAATGCATGAAATAACTAAGTCCAAATGCTGCAAGGAATGCTTGAATAGTTCGTCTTTATTGCCATCACGCCAATGGGCCCAAATACATCAACGCTCGAATAAAGAGCCGATCACTTTTCTTACACCTGCTGCGGGCACTTGGAAAATATTCTATCTCCTGCAGGAACAAACTGCAAGAGCTTCGCTACCACTACACAAAAAGATGCCTAAATGAGG
>MNCI01021648.1:14274-38416 GCA_015680685.1 Gnetum montanum
AAGAGATGTCTATCCAAAAAAATTTCAATAATTATATCATAGAGTGAAATATAAAAAATGTAATAGAAACTAAATATACAATTTATGTAAATTCTTATACCCATTCTAAGCAAATGAATAATGTTGTAAGACCACTTTTGCTTTTAAGCATTCTTTGGAATGCAATGAAATTAGATGCAAATCTTGTTTGTGTTGGAATTTTTAATTTTGTTCCTTTGTTGCATTGTAGAGATAAAGCATGCACCAAAATATGTGTGTATATGAACGTTGCTACTTTATTATATTTTCCAACAATTTCTTTTGCCTATAAAAATAAACAAATAGTGCAATATAAAAAATCATTTTATATTAATAAATACTAAAAATTAATAAGTGAATAAAACCATAAGATTTAAATTCAAATGAGTATATTTACCCATGGAAGCTTTTCGATATCTTCAAGCAAAATATCCATGCAATGAGCAAAACTGGTGAAATGGGATAAAAATCTTGTTCAATGTTTTCTCCAACTTTGACACATGTAGAAGCATTATCAGTTATCACCTGTGCAATGTTTTCTTTTCCAATTTCTTAAATGACTTCTAAAATCATACATTAGCTTAAAATTTTTTACATATCTAGTAACATTTACAATTTTAAGGAAAACATTGGTCTTGCCACATCCAAGTAAGAAATTCATATAAAATCTTTCATTTTCTTTTTCTTTTGCATCAATCCAATAGTTAGGCATCCATTAACATCCCAAACTAAGATCTTTCCACTTCTTGATTTTGACATCAACAATGTTTTTGATATCCTATAAAAATAGTAATGCACATATATTATGTTGAAATGTAGAAGGTATTTCATATTTTAATCTATTTATTATAAATATATATATATATATATTACAATTTAAATAAGAAAGTATAATTACTTCCTTTTTTCTATCCAACAAAGAACCTCAAAGTTGATCATATAATGGAGCTTTGTATCTCTCTCCAGCTATTGCAATGGAATTAACCATTTTTTAATATGTATAAGATCTTGCTGCATTGAATGGAATATTAGTAAGATATAAAAAATTTGCTACTGTATAGTTTGCACCAATATGTAAATCTTGAGTATAACATCTCGTGCCTTTAATGATTGGTTGTGATCTAGCCCCTCTAATACAAAAACATTAAAAAATTATACTCATACTTGGGCCAATTAATTAACAATAATATTTAGTGATGAAGGTTATCATTTTAAATAATTTAAAATTAACTACATACTTGTCTTTCCAACAGCTCTGAAAAAAAGCAAAAAATTTGAAATGTTAGAACTATCACAATTTCGAAGACGAGGCCTAATGTTTCTAGTTGAAATTGAAAATCATTTACTTGTACTCAATTTAAATCTTCTTCATTTAAGTATGCTTAAGATTGGCCCTGAAGTTTGTCTTAAAGGTGCCAATTCTACCTTTTTTATGTTTTTCTTTCATAAAATTTTCAATAGATACAACAGTAGCAATTCTAACTTCATTTGGCACCCTCTTGCATGGAACAACATCTCCTTGTTTAATATTTGCCAAATGATACTTAAATCTATTAATTCCACCATGATTTTTATTATTACAAAATCTACAATAGAGAATGTGCTCTTTAGATTCAATGATTTCAGAATGATGTATCACATGTTTCCATGTTGCATCTTTCTTATTCATCAAGAATTCACTTAATAGTTTCTCTTCCTCATTTTTCATTGGTAGTAATCCATTTGGATCTAGAACACGCTTAGAAATAGGATCTAAAGTAGTGGAAGCATTTTTACTAGTAGAAAATCTTACATTGCTAGTTGTAGATTTTCTCTTAGTTGCTTTTGGCCTTGGAGCCATTTCTACTCTTTATCACAATAATATCTTAATGCTTCAAGTCTATACAATATGTCAAATAAAAAACACTAAATTGATACAATATTAGTCTAAATGTAGGATAAAGATATAATGAATTACAAATACAAATAAAAGCCATATTATTTAAAATTTTAATTTTATGTGAATAAAAAAATAAGCACAACCCAAAAGATTCCTTAAGAAATTAAAAAATAATAATAAGAATTATTTATTATAGGGATTTACTAAACCCAAAACTTCTACCACTAAATAGAACTTTGGTATGTAACACCCAAAATTGAAAGATAATTAGTTAGAAAAAGGGGCTTTAGTACTTGAGTAAGGAGGACTCAAATTGATGTTCAGGTCCAAAAACAAAGAACTATTTTAGTACACCAAATATATTTGATCTTACAAGACTATCAAAAACTACATAGTAGAAATGTATATTTGGACGTTACTATCCTGAACTTGTCCAAAAGTATTAACAAACTAAAACTAAAATTTTATTAGGTAGGTTATATTTTGAATTTATTGAAAAATAGAAAGGTATATCCCATGTTTTGCATGGTTGTATTCTTGGAAACTAGAATCCTAAGAATCTTATTCAAAGGGTAATTGAAAAACCTTTTTAAGTATGACAAATAGAAAATCCTTAATAAACAAAACTATGCCTCTAAAGTATCAAGCAAGAAACTAGTACTAAAATTTAGTTTCATGCTCCAACTTCATGGCATGATTATTGAGTAGATATATGTATCAAACTTAAAGATGTTCAAGCTATCACTAACCTTATATAGCAAGGCCTAAGGTAAAACATTGTAAGTAGTCCTGCTAAAATGCATGGTTAACAAGAATTTAATTTGAATCTAGATTCCAAAGCACTGCCCATAACAAATGCCAAAAAAGTAAGGCATTGCAAGCTTGCAAGCAAGATTTTGATTACTCAAATCGCCCTACTCAATAAAGAATGCAACATTGATGGAATGAAATGGCCATAGTTATGTTATTTTCATGCCAAAAAGGAACAAGTCAAAGTACAAAAATTGATAAAGGTAGATAAATGAAAATGATTGGAATTGGATAGGCAATAAAATCCAGTCAAAAAAACTAGAACTGAACTTGAAATTTTATTATCCACATAACTACCGTGGACGAAATCTATCCTCTAGTTAAAGATAAGATACTATCCGCTAGTTGAAGATAAGGTACTATGATTTGATGTGCAGATTGTATTGTTTGTGGAAGCACCGTTTGGTAAGAAACGCCCTGCAGAAGTTCAGCAATGTGTAAGAAGCCGCTTCACCTTGGAAGCTGATTGAAAGATGAAATCTGAGAGAAAGAGCATTGTTGAAAGAAGAAACCCCAAATTTCCTGTTGCGATCTGCTGTTTTTTGGTTTCCCCAAATATGCCCGAGAAAGGGTTTCAAAACTCTCAAAACATTGCAATGTTGTGGCAAATAGAAAGAAAATACATGTTTCCATGGTAGCTGAAACACTTTAGCTGTCATCAAGTGCCGGCTTGCTCAATGTTCATCGATCTCAATTTTTTCACCAAAACTTTGATTAACTACTTCACTTGTGGGTTTTCATCGGACTTGCAAAATCTTGGAAGGTTCCGAGTTTCATGCTTACCATGCTGAAGGATTCCGGCGAGTTAAGGTGATTTGGCTCGGATTCTTTGCAACACTTGCAACACTGCAAGTACTCGCAAAAACCCCCTACCAGTTTGTAACACTGTCTGCAACCTCCCGAAGTTTCTGTGCAGTTACCTGCTACTATCTCTCGTTTCTCTGTTCTGTGGTCTTTGAGACTTGATTAATTATGGGTAACACCAAGTCTGTGTGTTCTCGTTGTTGGCGTGCCGGCTGCGGCTGCAGTGGCAATGATGCAGTGTCTCCAGTGCACACTTCAACTTTTACTACTAATGATGATGGGTCATCGGCAACAGTACAAGCTATGTCTTATGCTGCTGCTGTTGCTGCTCCTGCGGTGGAGGATCCATCGCCTGTGCAGGCTTCAACTTCTACACCTGCATCTGAATCTGCAGTTGCTGTTGCTGATCCTGCTCCTGCGAAGGAGGATCCATCCCTTGTGCAGGCTTCAACTTCTACATCTGCATCTGAATCTGCAGTTGCTGATCCTGCTCCTGCGGAGGATCCATCCCCTGTGCAGGCTTCAACTTTTACACCTGCTTCTGCATCTGCATCGGTTGCTGTTGCTGATCAAACATCAACCTCCACTGCTCTTGATGGATCATCGTCAACAACAGCACAACCTCCTTCTATTGCTGCATCTGTTTCTGCTTCTGCTGTTCCTGATCATGCACTCCAAAGTATTCTTAACATTTCAAATGACGGTGTTGATGGAGAGTTGGCCACTCTTATTGCTGACATTGGCATCCTCCTCAATTATGCCAAGGTCGGTCAATCCATTTCTACACCCTCTCTTTGAACAAGTGAAAGCTCCCTACATTATTTATTTGTGCTTGGACTTCGGTGGTTTGGAGTTTGGACTGTTTCTAGTGTTTCACTTTGGATTTTGTTTCGTTTTTAATTAGCATGTTATAAATTTATATATGTATTCAACAATTTTAAATTTTAAGGAAAATTTTCAGTTTCATCTGATGTGGCATGTGAACTCAGGGATCACCCTCTTCTTCATTGCATGATCCTAAACCTGATCGCAGAAAATGGAAGTTCATAGACACTTCGCCGCTGGCCAGTTTCAAAGATTTCTTTTCTGAGGCGGCAGATGCTGCTAGTGGGCTTGTAAGTATCTTCCTGACAAAATCCATGTTTTTAAAGTTTAATTACCAGACTAGTTGAAGCAGCCAAGATTGTAAGTCTAATGCATAGATTATGGACAGATGTCAAGTGATCAAAGTGAGACGTTGACGAGCGTTGCGAAAACAGCACTAAATGGGATTGGAAAGGCTCATTGGATTGCTGCTGGCTTAGTGGCTGTGGCTTTTGTTCTTGACAGATTCGACCTCATCTCTTCAAATAAGGCAGAGTGTTTAGATCTGCTTGATGAGATGTGTCGGTTAGCAGAATACCTTCAACTTCTGAAGCAAAGGAAGAAACTCAAACTGCAAATCCTTAGCATAATGGAGGAAGCCTTGCAATTGATCGTTCAAGGGTCTGCCCTATGCTTCTCCCAGGCAAAATCCTCGCGTTGGTACAGGTGAGCCACAATTTGGGTCACCTTTTCCATTTTGGTTGTTTTACACCAGTTTACTTATTACTGGTAAATGAGTTATGATTTTTGACTCTATGTATGTATATCTACATCAGATTTTTTTCAGCACCGGTAGATAAGGGGCACTTGGGAGATTTCCGTCACAAACTTGAAAAAATGTATAAACATTTGATGTTCCAAGTAATCATTAGGAGTCCTAATGCGCAGGAACCATCTGAGCTTCCTAGGATGGAATATTACCCTAAAGATGCAGGTAAAATGATCCGATAGAAACCTTTTATTGTACCATAAGATTAATATGTGAATTTTAGTCTTTAAATTTAACTGGTCTAGTCTTATCGCAGTGATACCGGATGGTACGGTAGAAAAGATAGTGGAACTGTTGGAGCTGGAGAGTGACAAGCATGTAGTGGCTGTTATTCTACATGGCTTTGGAGGTATTGGTAAAACTACCATTGCAAATGCTGTGTATGCAAAAGTGGATGACATTTTGGGGTTCAAATTTTCCAAGGTCGCACTGTATGAAAATATCGGAAGTGTTCCCAATACTATGGCTGTGCAAAATAAAATGTTAGACGACATCTCTGAAATTCAAGTGAAGCCTTCCACCAGCACAGATGGTCAAATATTGCTCCAAAAGTGTTTTGGAAAGGACCCGTGTTTCATTTACATTGACAATGTGTTGAATGGAGGGGAGCTTGCCAAAGTCCTGCCTGCAAATCTCAGCACCTCAAAAAAGTTAAGGTTGCTGATGACGGCAAGAGACGCAGGTGTGCGCCGCGGTTTAGGGGGCATTAACAGTCGAAATGATGTGAAAGTATTGAGTGTGGATTCTTTGCCAGAAGCAGAGGCACTTACTCTGTTAAAACAGGAAATGGGGAGCGATGCTGCGGATAAGCTAAGTGAAGAGCAAAGGCATTATTTGCTGAAAGAGGTTTGCAGCGGCGTTCCTCTGCTAATTCAGATGGTGAGCAGATATGTGAAGTACCACACAAACATTAACGTCGCCGTGGATGTGATACGGCAGCAGCGTAAGCGTGATTCTGCTGAACAATTTGGGGAGGAGAATGTTGAGTTCTTCTCTTTCGCATTGGATGGCTTGCAACAATGCTACACCGAAGCCTTCTTCGACATCTCTGCCTTTTTCTACCATGGATATACATGGGCTTTCCTACAACACATATTTGGAGAGGACACCATGGAGGTGCTTGCCAGGAGGGCACTCGTTAAACCAACATTTCTTGAATACACCAAAGGAGTCGTGACACAAGTGGAGGACCAAAAGGTAGCAAAAGTGCATGACGTGTTATTACAGATGGGTCGGAGTAGATGCAAATCCAACAGAATCACCACCGTCGCTCAGTTGAAATCCATGTTACAATCAGGCGATTTTCAGGTGCTCATCTTTATTTATTTTTATTATATAACATAGCTTTTTCAAGGAATTTAGACATTATTATTTATCGGGCATTATTTATTAAGCATGAGGAAGGGTAACAGGGTAATGTTCTTTCTTTTCATTCCTAGTTGGAAATAATCCATGTAATGGCAGCAATGAAAAACTTTTTTATACATGTTTTATTTACAACAATTACATGTTTATACCTTACACAGAAATTCAATTAAACATTTCTATTTTCATCATGGATATGTTGCCTGCTGTACACATTTGAGTTTTGGCTGAAGAGACTTCTTTCCCTCTTGTTCAACTCCAAACCAAACTCTCATTATAGAATATCTAAATATAGTTATAAGATATTCATTGTAATTTGAATTCATCACTCTAAATATTTTTAAATCATTTGTGTTATATTTTAAAAAGCTCTGCCGGTAAGAATCAATAATCACCAAGAATCCAAAAAGTCATGAAAAACCATAAGAACTTCATGAAGCTTCAAGCGAACTTCCGGTTATTCTCCTTGATTCACGGGTCCTTCCCAGTTTCAATTTTGTTGATAACATGCAATTACTCTAGCAGTTATTTAAATTACACAATGCTATGTGATGCAATTGCGCTGACAAATTTTGAAAATTGTTTTCTGGACCAACCATTTTTAAGTATTTCAAAAATCTGAGTTTCTTTTTACCTGTTTCTTTGGCGGCGGTAAGCGTGCAGCAAAAAAGGTTTTGAAAAGTCATAGGAGATTGCACCTTGTTCTCATAAAACCGTGTTCTTCCTGTTTTTACTAAATCAAAGTTACAATTTCAAATATTTCATGGCTTAAGCTGTGGCAGGATACCTGGCAGGGCGTGAAGGGCATTTATATTTATGAAGAGACCGAAACTGAGGAGGTATTGACATTGCCATGCTCTAAACTGGACCTCATATCTTCTTCACTGCGAATTCTTTCCTTGGATTTTCGACGTACAGGTAGCGTCTACCAAGACATGAGAGCAGAAGGCCTTATTTTCTTTCAATCATTGGACTCGCTGCCGCCCTTTGAAGTGAAGCGTTGCCTCCAACTAACGTATCTGGCCTATCCACCAAACTACACCGTCTACCTGCACCAGGTAATTAAAAGTTGACCATTTTGTTAAAATATGTAAAAGTTGACCATTTTGTTAAAATATGTAAATATGTGGTTAAATTTGGTGTAATTAGATTACTGTTCACGTAAGTGATTCTCGGAAAAATTAAGTAGACGTATGTCAGTGGGTGCATGCATTCGTTCATGATGATGGAATTGGTGGTCTTGCATGCATGCAAATGCCAAGCAACCTCACAATCCTAGACCTTAAATTCAAGGAAGAGAATGCAGTTATTGGCAACGTTGAGAATGAGCATGGAGTTGTCTCATCTCAAGGGGGTTCGTTTTAAGAGGGAATTATTTAAGGGAGATACCGCATGGCCTTTTGTACAACCTGAAATCCCTCGTAACGTTTTGCTTGTATGACGCTCCGCATTTGTCGTACATTACTGACGAACTGCGTACTTTGCCTTGTCTAACAATGATTCAGATAATGAATGTTGCGTTGAAGGGCCTTCCTAAAAGCATAAGGGCTTCTACTTCTTTGAAGACTTTAATTTTGTGGAACTGCCCAAAGCTTGTCCAACTGCCGGAGGCTATTGCCAATCTATTATCTTTAGAAACATTGAGTTTGAACAATTGCTCTAATCTTCCAGATAACTTTGGAGGATCAATGTCCCTACAATTCCTAACCTTGCAAGGATGCACAAATCTAAGGTATCTAAGCTCAACATTTTGCCAGTTGCCCTCTTTACAAGTATTGGATCTTCGTTACTGCCTCCAATTGCAGGAAATGTGGATGGACATTTTTGTGCAAATGAAATCATTAAAAGTGATTTACTATGTCCTCCACTTATCAAAAGATGAAAAGAGTTGTAGCAAGATGGTATAAATATAAAATGTATATATTAAGACTATATTTTATATTTCTTTAAAGACTTTAATTTTGTTGGGCTGGTGATAACTTGTCCAACTGCCATGAGCTATTGCAAATCTATCATCTTTAGAAACATTGTATTTGAACAATTGCTCCAAACTGTCCAAACAACTTTGGATTACTATGCAGGTGTGTGGATGCACAAATCGGAAGTCTTTAAACTCAACACTTTGTTAGTTTCCCTCTTTACAAGTATTTGATCTTAGTTACTGCCTCGAATTGCATGCAAAGTGGGTGGACATTTTGTGCAAATAAAATCACTAAAAGTGATTTACTTCCTAGAATGTCCACCACTTATTAAAAGATAGGAAGAGTGGTACAAAGATAATTTAAATATAACATGTCTATACCAATTTAACATAGATAAGTTTTATGAATATTATTTTGAGATCAATGAAACTTCAAAATATTTCATGGAAGATTCTAACCAAATTAATAATGGCAATTTTTATTTTCATCATTTTACAAAGTTACAATAATATTTATTGGTAAAAGGATTCTGATGACAATTGTTGTAACATGCATGTCATTGGCAAAGAAATGTCAATCAAGAAAAGCAAAAAATAGAAGGAATTAAATAATCAATAGTCAATAACATTGCCAATTTTCAACTTATAAAAAAATTATAAGCAACGGAAAAAGTAAGTTAAAGAATTTATCCTTCAAGTTGATGTTAATCAAAATAAGGTTCTTCCTTTGCTTGAATAGTTCCTTCACAGAATATAAAAGCAAATTATGAAGAGCTTTTTACATGAAAAAATATGTTGCAAACTCTAAAAATTTATAAATACATATTAAAAACCAATAAATTTTATTGTTTAGTAATAGTTTTTTGGATTTACATTACTAAGTTAACACCATTTAAATAAGCAATGTTCATTGAAAAAAATCAATGTTGATAACACTAAGCAAATTTAAAAAGTAATTCAANCACTAAGAAAATTTAAAAAGTAATTCAAAGAATTGGTTACTTCAAGGATTATGTTTTTAATCCAAAAAAAGTTCCTACTTTGTTTCAACCATTTCAACCATTTCTACTTTACTTGAATAGTTAATTTAGGGCTTACATATCAAGGCTCTTACAATTAAGTTAACACCTTATTTTAAGCATTTTTCTTTTTAATCAAGACTTTTCAATAAAAGAATCATAATAAAACTAAAAGAAAAATTTTACAAACAACAGTTAGGTATGTTACTTTATATAATGTTAAATGCTTGGTAGTATAAAAGAGGTATGCACAACAAATCAATCTTAGAAATGTGAATGCTTCATAAGATATTGAATGTTACTAAAACAAATAAACTACATTATATAATACAAACATTGGAGGAAGACTTGGAGTGACTTTTATTTTAGATAAGTTACAAGTGTAATATCTTAGATGGTTTGGGCACATGCAAAGAATACCAAATAACCCTAAGAAAATTCTTAAATAGTTTTGCAAAGAAGATCAAGTAACTCTATATAACTCAAATGGTATGACATTGGAGCCCCAAAATAATTGTAACATAGAAGCACCCTAAGATATATAGTCAAATTAGAACTTCATAACTTAGCATTGCCTACCGGAATGAAACCCATAATTTGTTGCTTTCAAATCAACAGTATTACGACTAGACCAAACATTCTATACAACTTTAGCCAATGAGAGTTGGCCTAAGCAGTTAGCTCATTACTTAATAAAGATTTGTAGGTAAAATGTTACTAGTTCAAGTTAAACTTAAGAATGATTATGTCATTCTTAAGTTTTTCTAAACTATTAGGTTTACCATATGTTTTAAGGTATACATATACTCAAATTATTTTAGATTCTAACATCTCTCAATGCAACTCTAGTCAATGAGAGGTGGCTCAAGTGGTTAGCTCTTTGTCTAATAACGATTGTAGACAAGAGGTTATTAATTTGAATTATACTTAAGAAAAATTTATATTCCATATAAGTTCTATAAAAGTATCATGTTTGATATATAGCTTGGCCATATATTTAATATAAACACATTCCCCTCAATAGAACTCTACAAAAACAAAAGAGAGAGAATGGGTCTAAATCTAAAACTTTTATGACTATATGTATCCCTAATATAATACTTTCATATAACTTACATAAAACATAAAGAGGAAAAATGTTAAATTTCCTCATTTCCTCCTAAGGAGGAGGAATGTAGGAATCTAAAATAATATTACTATATATACATCTCAAGACATATAACTAATATTATACTTTAAAAATTTATAGAGAAATATAACAATGTTTCAAGTATGATTCAAACTTGTAAAATCTTTACTACAAATCCTTGTTAGATAGTGGACTAATCACTTGAGTTGTCAAACAATGAGCTAATCACTTAAGCCATCTATCTTTAGCTCATAAAGAGCCTTATCATGAAAATNACTTGAGTTGTCAAACAATGAGCTAATCACTTAAGCCATCTATCTTTAGCTCATAAAAGGCCTTATCATGAAAATATTATAAAGTTGTATTGCAAAACAATCTCTTCTACTAACTACACTCTGTAGCCTTCTTTGCACACGACCAAACCATTTAAGATGATTTTTCTTAATATTTTCATCTACACATGTTATCCAAAATGTTTCCTAATAAGAGAATTATTAATTTTATCTTTATTGGTCACACCAACCATCTACCTAAGCATGTGTAGCTTTACTACATGCATGCATTGAACTTGTCACTTCTTGATTAGCTAAGATTCCACATCATAATAACTTCAAGTATAATAATAGATCTTACAACATTTCCTTCAATATAGTGAGAATTCTTTTATCACAAAGTACACTACTAACCTCTTATTACTTCATCCATCCTAATTGAATTCTGTTTATCACATCATTGTTCATATCACTATCTTATATAAGAGATCCTAAATATATGAATTACTTTATGTGACTTTTTGGTTTTCAATTTTAATCTTAATTACTTACTTTTTTTAGTAAAATCACACTTCATGTATTTCATTTGATCTCTACTAATTATCAATCCTTTTGATTTTAGGGTTCTTTCTCAAGTCTCCATCAAAGGATATCATCTTATATTTCTATAATTATCTCATCCATAATAATATAGTAAACAAGTAAGAACCTTGAGTTAATATTTAATGTAACCCTACCTTCATAACAAAGTTAATGATTTCTCAATAGATAGTACAAACTCAAAGTCATGGATTAAACATATATTTCTTGATTAGTCTTGATGTATCCAATAGGAACATGTTGGCTTATCAAATAATCTTTGGAATGACTCTATTGTAAGCTTTTTTCAAATTTATGAAAAGTATACGAATATTCTTCTTTTTACATTTAACTTTCTTTATAAGTTATCTTAGTAAGAAAATGACTTCAATAGTTGATCTTTCGAGCATAAAACTAAACTTATTCCATAGACTATTTATTTTTACCTTAAACATTATTCAATAACTCTTTCCCGTATTTCTATGTTGTGAATCATAAACTTGATTATTCTATAGTTGTCACGGTTCTAAATATCATCCTTATTCTTGTAGATAAGTATAATGGTGCTTCTCTTCTACTCATCTAATAGTTTTTCCTTCTATATTTTGTTAAGTAAATTTACTAAGTAAGTAATCCCTTTATCTACAACAAACTTTCAAGTGTCGATAGGAATACCATCCAACATTAGCATTTTACCATTTTGTCTTCATAAGAGTTTTTATGAATTTAAAGACATATACATGGTTTGTCATTTCCATGTTATGCAATCAACTTCATCTCTTGGAAATTCCTTATTAATTATATTCTCTATCACTCTAAAATTTCTATTTATAACTAAATTCTTTGTTCATCTAACTTGAATCCTAAATCCATTTCTTACCGTCCTTAATTTCTCATAAAAGGTATTTAAAAGCATTATGTTTAGTCTTATTATCTTATTGGCCACAGTCTTTGGCAAAGTATATTTTTCAATGTCTTTCTATTTATCTAATGAGATTATCTTATTAGGTAAGATGTTGCTAGTTCAAGTTACACTTAAGACATCATTATAGTAATTGATAATTCTTCTAATATATCATGCTAATTATAAGTCTTGAGGTGTACTTATAGTTAAATTATTTTAGATTTGTAAATTCTTTAGATGAGATATCAAGTGGTAGTTTTTTATACTTTTGCAAGCCTTAGACATTTAGGTTTCAAGGAAATATACTATGTTTATAGTTGAGGTATGGTTCGGTGAGATCTGTTACACTTTTTGAGTTTACACAAGTATTTCCCTTTCCTTTTGAATTTTCCTTATTGAGATTGTGTTCCAACATCTCTTGAGGCTATCAGAACTTTCTTAGACTTGGAAATATCAATTGGGATATGCATCATTAATTTTAAATTCATCCATGTTTGAAATTACATTTTTAATGAAGCATGTTGATGAGGACATCACCTAGCCCTTATGTAATCCTCAATGTATCTTGGATGTGTATGTGTTTTCTTTTTTTGGTGTTTGTCTTCTTATGTTAACCTTTTCATGATGATTCCAAGGTGTTTTGCCATGTTTGGGAGTGTTTTGGACTTATTTTGATGAGTCTAGGAGGTTTTGGGAGCTATGGGGACTTGCTGAAGGTGTATGGAGATTCTAGACCTCAAAATGAGCATCTTTAATTTTGGTCCTAGCAAGATAGGTGTATACCCTCGCAATTAGGCATTTAATCTGCATATTAGACATCTACATACTCAATATGTCTAATCCAAAACATGTAACATGATTTTAAAACATCTACTCTAGCATCTCTCCACTCAGGATAGACATATACTATTTTCTTTAGACATCTAACACCAAATTTAATGGACATCAAATTGAATGTCAGATTGGAGGGAAAACAAAAGGTCACACCAAGAATTTATAAAGAAGAATCCAAGGGAGAAGGCTAATCAAGCTAATTAGAGAAAGCAGGTTAGTCTTAAGGAGAAGAGTAAGAGTCAAAGATTTGAGAAGTCTATTAAGAGCTTGTGCAAGAAGAATTGAGTGAGATGCAAGGGAGAACACTTGATAGAGATTAAGAGAATCTCTTATGAGTGTCTTTTCTTGAGCTTTAGCTCCATTATGAGAAATTTCGGATAGAGGAAACATGTCTGATCTTTAATATCCTTGGGAGAGGTTTAAGTTAAGATTAGCTCCTCGTCTTTTATGTAATTTTGTGCATATCTAGAGTTTTCTTTAAAAAAGGGGAAATTTCTCCAATTCATTATCTTTTTCTTTCTTCTAAGTTGAATTTTTTTTAGAAAGCTTGTGGAATGGATCCCTTTTGGAGTTTTTTTAGGTAGGCTTCACATCAGATTGGTATCAGAGCGATTGGTTTGGAGAAATCCACACATATGCATTTGGTTTTGAGGTTTCCACACTTGAATTGTTGATCTTCATCAAGATTTTGAAGAATTTTGAAGCTTTATAGCCACTTATGATTTGGAGAACCTAAGATTGGTAAACATTTCTTGAATCTTATGAGATCAAGTTTCTTCTGTGATCTTAAGCATCAATATATTTGAAAGGCTAGGGTTTGAAGTGAATTGCTTCAAATTTACACTTTTATGTTTAAGCTTGGTGTTTTATTTGAATGAAAATAATATTTTTGTCAATATTTGTGCATTTTCTTTTGGATATCATTCTTATTGCTTTAAGTTTTACCTTTAGACCTATGAAAGGTATGACTCTTAAGAACAAGACAAATCAAGAGCTTGAACAAGAGCTTTAAGAGCTAAAAGGTTCCTTTAAAGGCATTTGTAGCTAAAATGCAAGTTCTTTCTAAAGTAAGGACCTACAAGCACTAAGATTTTGCAAAAACTTCAAGAAGAAGAGATATGAAGAAATTCAAGACTAACTTGGGAAATATTTTGAGGAGAATATCTTCTAGCCTTCAAGGAAATGAAGAAGATTAAAGATCTGGTGATGAATCATGTTTTACATGAGCCCCGATATTGGGTATCTGATAACGGGGTGGCCGCAATATCAAGGATGCGATATTGCAGCCCAAGATGCAATATTGGGCATGCAATATCACAAGGTACTCCTAGGCCTATAAATACAACCCTTGGACATCGGATTTAGGGGAGAATTTTTTTAGTCAAGTATGGAAATTCTTGCAGTTTGTTCATTCGAGAATTAGAATATTTTCCAAGGCTTGCAACATGAGGTCTAAGTGTAATCGGATCTTTATTCAAGCATTGATGTACCTGAACATACCATTGTGTTGGCAATAAAGACAAGCTCTTTGATTCATCCTTGTAGCACTTGAGACTTTCTTTCTGTATGCATTTATACATTGTGATTTCATGTAGTTCACATTTAAAGTTATTCATTCAACAATTAATTTTGATTAATTAGGCAATTAATTAAAATACATAAGTATGACCCCTTTGAACATACTTGTGACACTTGGTAGCTTAGAAATAGTTAGCATTTAACAACCTAACAGTGTTTACACAAAGTTTAGGATGTGTTCGAGAAGTGGGGATAGTTACTTATGTTAGGCAAGATTAGACAATAGTTCCCTTAGCATTTAATTACTCTCACTTTCATTATTATTTTAAGCAATCAAATTGATAAAACATAAAATTAGAAAAATCTTATGCCTCAATTACACTTAACCATACACTTGCATTTCACATGTGAGACTAGGAAAACAACGAATGGACAACACAAACTCACCATTTAGCTCTAGTGTACTTGGTAATCAAAGTCTATGGAATTCAACCGGATCACATGTGAATGCCTGTGATTTGTATGGTTGGTTGTAGGGGTGCCTCGCCGCTCATCATTGGCACCGTTACTGGGGATAGCTCAAAATGTTAACTAATTCTCTTTCAACTTCTCCTAGTAATAAAAAGAATTGTTGATGTGCTAGGACTATTAATCTCTTCGAATGTAATGAACTTAAGTAACCAATTTTCTTGCACTCCTTCTAGTGCCAAAAAAAAATTGTTGACATGCTAGGACTATTAGGCTTATCAACTTAGATGACAAATTATCCTCTTTCTAGTGCCAAAAGAATGGTTGGTAACTGCTTGGGACCACTAATGCTTGTGACCTCTAATCTTGTGACTTTGGGGGTTACAAAAAATGAAGGTGTTCCTCAAAATAGGGTTTAGGTGCTTATTGGTCTTCTAGCAATACCAAGGCCTAGATACCTCCAAATAAACTTAGCAATTATGAAACAAACTAAACATGAGTATGTTCTTGTTGTTGTAAATGTTGAAATGCTTGGGTTTGTGTATGAAATTGTAATTGGCCATTATAAAAGAAATTTAGCTACCTTTGTCAAATACTATGAGTTTTTTGAGATTCATATTTTTTTGAAATCACTTAGTCTATATAGTCCCTATAGTATGCTACTTGAAAAACATATAATTTCACAAAAATGGTTTAACACAATTCTACCAATCTATTCCTAGTTTCCCCTCAGAGAGAAAATTCCACAAGTAAACTAGAATAGAGCAAGATTCAATGGATTTTAGAAAGAGAAAAGAAATAAAAGCAAATTTGTGTAAATCTCAAACATTTAGGCATGATAAATTGAACATGATGAAACACTTTGCAATAAAGCTATTCCAATTTAATCAAGTATTAAAAATTGCCCAAACCTTTTGAGCTCAACAAGCAAATTCATAAACAATAAGATTATTCACTACCAAAGTGCTTTGTAAACCACAAGTACAACCTTCTACTTGGCTAGCCTATAGTTGTCAAGAATTGCAAACACTAGAACTAACAGAAAAATTTGTTAATTTTTTAAATTAGAATTCTAAGGAAATAAACTTTGGAAAAATGAATCTATTTCAAACAAGATAAAGTATCAAAGACTTTCTAGATCCTCTAAACTCAAATAGGAAATTTCTATAAGACATTAGTATTAAATTTCTTAAGATGATTTTCTGTAACATAAGCTCTTATTTTACAAGCTTTAATAGAAGTCTAATAGTGGGCAAAACGGAGCTCTAAGAAAAATCTAGAAAATCCCAAAATTAAATGCCAAGAATAATACTATCTAGACCATTAGCTAAGTAACTAAAATAAAATGGAAAGTAAGGCACTCACAAGATTAAAACCAAACAACCGAATTCGTGTCTCTAGCAATCCCTATTACAATCTTTAATGTTGCTTCTACTAATTTTTCCCCAAAAAATAAATTTCTCCTACTCTTGAAGCCTTTTTATAGTTGCTTCATGGTAGTTAAATTCATCATTAAAGGTTAAGGTAAATATTAAATATTTAGGGAATTTATTTATAACTACCTGAAGAAGTTATAACTTCTATAAGGAGTTATGAGAAAATCTTAGTTGGCAAGTGTCTTCTTAGTAATTACAACCTTACAAATATCAAGAAGATCTATTTATAACTTCCATGGAAGGGTATAACTTTTATTGGAAATTTTTAATTCCCAAATAAATTAAAGTTATATTTATCAAATGATTATAAATTCTCCTTTTCAAATCGTAAACCTTTCTTTTAAAATTACTAGTTGTAATTTGAATAAACTATAATTTTTTATTTGTGAGGATTTTTTTATTAAATAAAATTTTTATTAAGGCCATGTAACCTTAATATACATGGTTTCATATTTTGTGTGCCTTGCGTTGATGTTTGAGCTTTGTGTCTATCATGCCTGCTACCATGCCACCTCCATCGTGTGCTATTCTTGTGTGTCTTGTATTCTCTGCTTTGGCTTCTAGATTCTATTATTGTGGTTTCGTAGGCATGGCACTTCCACAGGTGTTGTCCTTGGTCTCTGCACTCATTATTCTTCTTGGTGCTACTTCAAAATGGCTGCCCCCATTGCGAACAAGAAATTTGTAGATTCAAACCCTGCTTTGGTTCTCACCATATTGATGCCTTGCTACCATGTGACCCTCTGTGAGGTGAAACTTGTGCACAGGTGGTCAAAGAGGAGCTTCCATTCAAAATTTCTAAATCTACTATGAAGAAATTTTCCATGACAAATACCCTTTACTTAACATTCATCAACCTACATTTTTTTTGAAATATATGATAGTTGTTGCTTTAGGGCTTCTTTTGATTTTGAATGTGAAGCCAAATTTCTAATGCCTATAGGTTTGGCATGCTCGTTTTTGCTCTGGAACACCAATTTTGTCTAGATATTCTTATAAGTTGTAGGGCCTATGTTCTTCTACAAGTTTTTGAAATTTTATTTGCTTGCTGCACTTCATATTACCATGTTTTTTTCTATAGAAAGTGTTTCTCTTCTAGAATAATGATGAATTTTTTTCAGACAATTTTTTTGAATTTTTCAACCATCGTTTAACAAGAATCTTGTTAATTTTGTTTACTTTTTGTTGAAATTATGATCTTGTTTTACCAACATTCATCAAATGTTGCTAAGCTTTTGAACTGGATATTTTCCTTTTGTTTTGTTCAAAATTCATAACTCTACAACTTAATTTTCTACCACCATTTTAAAACCACTATAGATTGAATACAACATTATGAATTGCAATGACCATAACATAATAATGGATCTTTATGTAATGCAATTACTTGTGAATTTTCCTAAGAAGTTCTTGCACAATTTTATGGAAAATGGATGCACAAATTTATCCACTTTATTTTTGATTATTCTTTGAAACATCCAATTTACCACTAAAATTGAAACTGATTGATGAGTGGCGAGGTACCCCTACACTCAACCATACGAATATGAGCATTTCACGCACGATTCGGTCAAACTTCACAAACATACTAGTTGTTGTATCTAGATAGTTATCCTTAGGTTGCAGTTCACTGTCTTCCCACCTGGACTAGTATTAGCTTTTTCACATATGGTTTAGTCCAAAGTGATGTGTATGATGTGTTCCTATGCTAACGCTACTCTTGGGTATGATGGTAAATAATATTAACTAAGCTAAGAGAGAAAAGGTGAGAGAGAATCTAAGCTATCCTAAGTGCGATGAGTATTTGATCCTCAATCATCCATACACATCTTGGACTTCATGCATGAGTACCAAGCGTAGGCCCTAGGTACGCTGCTAGGTTACCAAGTAGTTACACTTAAATGCTCGTAATTAAGTTGTATTCATTCTGCGTTTAACAGGAGTTTAGGGTGAAGAGATATTAACTAGGAGAGCAGTAAATAGCAATTAAATAAATAATTAAATTAAGTGAATGTCGCAATGATGCAGTAATCTCGATCTTTATTTCTGGTCATGTGCGTGTCCAAGTACATCACACTCAAATAAGGATGTCGTACAATTACAATCACCACACTGCGGGCATGCACTAGGAGAAAGGGTTAAGAGGAAAAACAAAAACTAAAATCAAAACTTAACTCTAAAAAAATCCAACCCCTTTTCAGACCTATCTACCTCTTATTTATAGATGAGGAGATAGGCTATGATATTGCATACGTGATATCATAGTTAACTAAAACGATGACTCATCATACCCCCATGACTAAATGAAAACTCATCCTCGATTTACAGTGAGAACAAGCTCCATTGATTACATAGTGGATAGGTATGGGATTATTGAATGGTGAGAATGGGTTCATGCTGTAGCATAGAATCAAAACAAAATTGAGACACAACACAAGAAATACAAAAGGGAATCCTATTGCTACAAAATTGATGGAACTCATGTAGTTCCTGGTGGTAGTGGCTCCTCCATGGGTGCTTTCCCGTTGTCTTGTGCTCCAGGTCTTGGGACTTGATGGTGTTGAAGTATGGCCTAGAGTTTCTCCTCTTCAGTTTAGGGGTCCTGCACCATCCATGCTAATGTTCCAATGTTTGATGGAGTCAACACTTTCCATGGGTAGGGTAGTTGTGGAAACATTTGATTTTCCTTGACATACCAAGCCACAAACACCCATCGTTCCTTCTCGTAGGCTTTGGATTTATCTCTGTATTCTTGGAAATCTACAAGTTGTTGAGCCAGATCCATTGCAACACCTTTTTATCCCTGGTAGCTTGCTTTAACCACCTCAAGTTCAGAATTTGCAATCTCCAGTTGTTGCAATATCTTCTTGCGTTCTGCAAATTCTGTTTCATATTTACTGTAGGTGGTAGCTACCTGTTGCTCGAGCTTTGTTCTCAGGCACCCTGCTATTAACATGAGAAGGTTGGCATACCATAGGTTTTCCAACTCCATGTATTTTGTAAGATCCTAGATCTACAAGTCCCAGTTCTTAACTTTCGCCTGGTGAGCAAATGCATATGTGTCCAATATGGCCCGCTAGTCAGTGTGTTGAGCACTGATAGCATTGATGTGGGCCTTGGCCATATGGATCTCCTTTTCAATGATCTATTTGTACATCCCCACCTAATCCCAAAAGTGATCCTTTATCATTTCATGCCATTTTGCCTCATTTTGCCACACGCTTTTTTCGATAGCCATCTTTTGGTGAATGGTGTGTACCTCCTCCATTGAGAGGGTTCGATTCTCTCTAGCTAAACAATTCATGTCTTGGTTGACCCAGATGAATTGTTCTCTCAACTGATGGAATTGTTCTTTGATAAAATTCTTTTGGTTTTCTACGGAGGTCAACTGAAGGTTTTCAGCAACAAGCTACTTGTTTTCCTCTTGTAAGGCCTTAAGTGCCTTGGAATGTGCATGAGTTTGTGCTTATGCTACAGAGGCATCCCAAACAACCTTCTCTTTTTATTTTGCCACCTTCTTATTCTCCATTAGTAGCTTGGTTAGTTGCTCAATTTTGAAACTATCCAATTGGTCTACAGGAATAAATTACAAAGGGTCCTACTATGCTGCTTGTAGGGCTACAAGCTTTTCTTGCAACTTTTGCACCTCTACTTCAGCATGCTCAATCCTCATTTCTATGAAGACCAGCTTTCCCTTGGTGAAAATGAAGTTTGATTGAATTGTTGTCACATCCCGAGGGATGTTAAACAAAGACATCATTACTTTTCCTGTTTGTAGCAATCAATCAAGCACATCCTCATCTTCGGTAGGAGTCATTAAGGTTCCAGCCAAAGTTTAAGCATCCCGTGCTCTTGTGAGATTTGTCAATGGCACAACAGGTACATTGAATGATTCTTTAATGTGGTCTGTGACCACTTCTGTGACTCCTACAACATCCTAGTGTTGCATAACCACCACTGTGGCCCCTTCACTAGTTTCTAATTGCACTTGGAAAGATGCAGCATTTCCCAAAATTTGTTGTGACCAAGTACTTTCCCCTCCTCTTGTATGGATGGACACCTCACCGCTTGCACGATCCAAGGAAACCATGGGCTATATCGCATTGTTGATGACACGAAAGAAATTTGCATCATCACGACTTCCCTAACTAACCATCTTAGCGATGGCCCTAAGATGGCTCATCGACAGTCTGTAATCTTACGGCAGTGGTGGTTGGTCTTGGCCCATGCTAGGCCTTGCTTCCTATTGTTGGTTGGGTCCCATGCTTGGAAGTTGGCTGGGTCCTACAAGTTGATTTGCAGTTGGCCCTACCATCTGTTCTTTTTCTTGTTCTAGTCCTAGCATCTCACCAATGATTTTCCTTGCGGTTGGTGGCTTTAACAATTCAGCATATGAAGCATTTTGGGCTTTTCAGAGGACATCATTAGTGTATCCTCTGATACCAGCATGGTGGCACAACTTCCTAATAAGACAAGGAAAGGGTAATGCAAGCTTCCTTGTCTTCTGTTCTTCAAACTACCTCAGGATCTCCATGAAGTATAGATGAGGTAGGTTAGCATTAACCTTTCCCATCAGCACTGCACATCCCCTTGCTACATATGTTGAAATCCTATTCAACCCCTTCATGGGGAAGAGTTGATACATTCTAATTTTGAAATAGATCTTGTCTTCCATCATTAACTCTCCAAATGTCTTATCCTTTCCATATGCCATCTCCAACCAAACTTGTTGTGCATCAGGGTCTAAATGAGTAGATAACTGAGCAACCTTTGGACCTATATTCAGAAGGTTTAATACAAAAAGAAATCAACTATCACACCACAAATTTTAACGGTGGTTCCTTGTTCTCTGTTGTGCCAAAATTGGTACGTTTTCCCTAAGTACCAGGCACTACTTTCAGAGAGGATAGGCCATAATGGAGATCCCTTGAGGTGGTCCCTAACATCCTATGGAGTGAACTCTGTGAAAGATTAAAAATTTAATTCCACAATCACCGTAGTGAATGTGGATCTTTCATGAATATCTTGAATGCACTCCTGGGGCAACATGAGATGTTGTCCCTGTTCAGGCGTTGCTGCAGCTCCTCCTTCTACCTTCCTGGATTGTACTGTACCAGGGTCTTTTTGATGAATGCTAAATGATTGTTCCTCCTACTCTGCATGTTGTCTAGCAAGGACTTGTTCTTCACCTCTCCTAGGATGTTTGCTCCCACCTTGAGCAGGACCTTCATGTTGTCTGCGTTTCAGGGCCATCTGCAATCACACAGGACCGATCGTTAGTAAGGTTATTTCCAAAGTTAGGTTATACCTTACTACTTGCCTTAATTAATTTATTTTATATTTGTGTGATGTTTCCCAAAAGATTATAATATTTAGTTCTTTTGCTTAGGTGGTTTTCAACTTTAGTTTCCTGGTATAGCTAAGGGAATGAAATTTTTTTTGACACATTTTATTCTTAATTTTACGACTAATTACCCTTAAAGATGTCCTTTAGGTGATGAAAAATTTCAACAAGGTTATGTGCTATTCGACATGTGTCCCTCCCCCATGACTAAGCTAAACACTCTGGGTTTGAGTGGGTTTAGATGAAATTAAAATTAAAGCACTAGCGAGCATAGAGGTAGAAAAGCAAGGGTCTCACAATCTCAAGTCGTAGAGAAAAATTTGAAAAACTGCCCCACATGAATTGTGGAAAATGATGTCCGTAGGTACTAAAAGGATTCAATGTAATCCACACTGGTTCCACAAAACACACACATGTAAGTATCACTGGAATGAGGTAAGAATTCTATGCTACACAAGACACAAACTACAATTACATGAATAACGAGATGAGACAGAACATAGAAGGGATTGTAGAGATTGGGACATGAGGTAACTGACCCAGGGCATAATGAATCTTGCATGTAAAGCATGATTAATGTGTCATTAACTCGTCCTTCCAAGATCAGGACCAAGTCCATTCCTCTAATCAGTGACATTGCATTACTTCATCCCATGGTAAGCAACTATGAGAGTACCATAACACGAAGGCGTACGATCACTTGCCATTATATTCAAGGGAGGAGTGATTTTTGTTTTATGGCACTTTTCTTTCTGTGTTTTTTTTTCTCTTTTGTTGAATGAATGAATCTAGAGAAGCTGCCAACCTTTAGGCATTGATTCATGTCTTTCCAATGGGACCCCCTAGAACACCATTGGATTTTTGAGTGCCTTTTGATTACTCTTACTCCCATTTTACATTAGATCTACAAGGATCTTAGTACAGCCATGTTGCATGACAACTCTCACAGACGTTACCAAAGAGAATCCGCAAGTCCCCTTGATGTCACACCCTAATCATTCCCTCTTGGTCCATCCTTCTTCATTCTAGATACAATGAACACGAAATTAATTTTAAGTTTTAAGTTTTAAGAATGTCAGGAATATCACTGTACCCTCAAATAGAACCTCTTATTTGTAGAATGGATGAGTGGGTGTAATGGGCTCACTGTCCACATAATTGATCATTTGAGACTCGATAACATAGAACACACCTCAACCAACGAGCCACATGAGTGTTTTATTTGTGGATGAGATTACTTATAATAAGATAAAAAGGCAAAAGACAAAAGGATAAAAAAAGAAGTTAAAAGATGAAAAATTGGAAAAAAAAAATTGTAAAATTAAAGTAAATGAAAAATATTTATTAATCCTGCATGTTATTAAAATGGGGGATATCCCCCATAACTAAACGGTTGAGCATGGAAAGGATTAATAAATGAAAGGTGAGGATCCTTGCATGTGTGGAATTCTTGAAACTTGGTCATACCTACCCCATTGGGGTTCACACACTTGATTGTAGTAAGCGTAGTGGGGCAATTTATAAGATGTGGTTCCCTAGTGAAGAATTAACCCACTATGACACTTGGGACCATAAGATGGTATGCAAGGATCGGGATGTCACTCTCTATGGCTGTATTCATTGGGCCATATGGTTGTTGGAGTGTTAATTGGTGGCCCTGATGAAGTAACATGAGGTGTTGGGTTTGAAGACAAGGATGCACCATAGTGTTGGGCTTGTGATGAGTTGAAGGATGTAGTGGCCTTGGAATTGTGTTGTCCCTTCCTATGGTCATGTTTAAAGAATGGATGCTTTCGATGTTGATGAGGTCTCTCACTGTTGTTGGAAATAGTAGCACAAGTAACATTCGTGGGTTGTTTCTATGGTGTAGAAACTTCAGGAACAGTTGGTGGTGATGTAGGAGGGAAAGGATGAGAGCGTTGAAATTTAGGAGAAGTGTAAGGTCTACAAGGCAGTGGTTGTGTTGAGGACATGGGATAATAGTATTGAGGAGAATGATAATACAACATGATAGAGTATGTTGACCGAGTTGGGGAAATAGTGTGTTGAACTAGATAAGCATTTAGATTTGGATGATATGAAGGGTGTCTCCAGTTTAGGGGTGGCTTCCCCCACAATTGGGATTGTTGCCACTATGATCGAACATAGTATCTCTGTATGAATTTTGGGTGTAACGTGCTTCCCCAATGCTCATATAAATGTAACAAGA
>MNCI01021648.1:48082-58136 GCA_015680685.1 Gnetum montanum
CAAACAGAATTTGATTTGGAGTCCTAGTGTGCATGTTATGTGAGGTTAAACACTAAGGGTATTGATGAAGAGTGAAATTAAGAAAAAGAGATTATGAAAATTATTGAAGAAAAAAATTTAAAATTAAAATCAAAAAGAAAAAAATAAAATTTAAAGTTAATGCCATAATTAAAGCATGTTCACTTGCATAGTTTGTTTTATAGAAAAAACATATAACACATATGTTATATATGTTACATATATGCTATATATATAACATATATCATGCATTTGATTATATTCTTTCTTTCTGCCTTTTTCCTCTGCTACTTTTTCTTGTCATTTGATATGCCACCATTGTTTTTAGAAACTACATTCCATTGTGTTTTTACTAAAAGACATTTTTTTTGTCATTTCTTCTTCATTTTGAAGCATATTTAAGCCTAGTTTCTTCCATTCTTTCCTTTATAAATAGGTAGTGGCCCTGAATATATCTCATCATAGTTTGAAGAAAGGTTTTGGGTATGGCAAGCTAAGTGAAGCAAAAACAAATTGAGAGCATTAGGTAGGAATGGAAGACACTAGAAAATTTTGGAAGCCTTACCCTTACTTTACTTTCCTTTTGTACGGTTACCCCATATTGTTATGGATTTCCTATTTCTCTTCTTAGCTTCTTGTTCTTCTATTATTCTTCTACAATTTTGATTAATAAGTTGATATTTTACTGAATTTTTGTAATTTTGGGCTTTTTGGAAAAATTATATTATAATCTTATTCATAGCATTTTTTGTCTTTTGGTGAATTTTGGAAATTACAAAAATTATACCCAAGTTGCCGCTAGATATTTTATAAATATTTGGGATCTACTCATTACATAAACATTATTTTGTAAGAATTTTGTGGAATTTTAACTTTTATGGGTTTTTGGCCAATTTGGACACCTTTTGGATTTTTGGAATAAAATAATAATATTGTGGGACTAATTTTGCTTAGTTGGTAGTGGGAGCCATGAATCTTTTAAATGCCCTCATTTGCATACAATAGTGGAGTGTTCTTTAGTGGAAGCCATCCTAGGAGAACAAGGATTGTTGGATGGATTTTTGACCTTGGACTTTGATTCATAATTTCATGCAAGTCTATAGATTTAGCCAAGACCATGGCATTGAGTAGTTAAGTCTAGTGATGTGTGGTGAGGCATAGTCAAGATCTATCTTTCCAATGATACCTATGCCTCAACTGTTGAGGATGTTAGTAGTAAGGCTATTGCCTAGACTCTACCATGAGACTTGTTTGGAATCACAAGGATAATTTGATGATATTAGTTAGGTTATTTCAAGATTTTTCGATATATTTCTTTGGTAGTAAGCATAACCAAGATCTAGCCTTCAAAGATGCCTAAATAAAATATACATTTGTTTTTAGATTTTTAAATTTCCTTGGATATTTGGATTTCTTTTGAATTTTTGAAAAATTATGGCATTTCTAAGCTAGAAATTTTTTTTGAATGTTTTATTGGAAACCTTTATCTAGCCTATAACCTAAGAATTCTAGCCCATAAACTTTATGTTCCATGAAGAGGGAAATAAAATAACCTTTCTTATTTGAGGAGTTATGACTTCTCTTGCATTTTGATGTAGAGAGTCTAGAATAGGCAAGGAAATGTTGGAAGGGGGACATAGAATGAAAGGTGGACCAATTCTTTTTCTGCTTTTTCTGCTTTCCTCCATTTTCTTTACCGTACTTCCGCCTGCCGCACAAGATCTCAGCAAATTTTTTCAGCTATCAACTTCAAAAATAATTTCTATATATTTTGTATTTTTGTAAAGTAGAAACCTTGTACACTTCTTAGATATTTGAACCATAAGCTTATTTTTTGTGAATAAATAATGAAGTATGATAGATCATGAGATTGTAAGGAACAGATTTCATTTTGAGAAAAGGTTAATATTATATATTATATATTAATATTTAATTATTTAGTTCAGTAAACTTAAATTGTGAATAACTTTATTTTTAGATGCCCAATTGAGGTGAAATAAGTATCATTGAGATCGTTGTTTTACATACTTATGATGCAACTATGGTAATTTTTATACAACATATCTTTTGTGGTTGTGAAAATATTAAATTTTTCCTAAATAAATTTTATTTAATTATATATATGATTTTTATAAAATTTTGTTGTGCTATATTGATCTATTGTATTTATGCTCCTAATTAATAATTTTTATCTATTTTATTACTTCTTTTTGAGTTAGTAAATCAAGGTTAAATCCATATCGTTGGGGTTTTGTAGTATCTCTATTAGTTATTTATAGGATATTTTATAGATAATTAATAGAGGTGTTATAGGATCTCACTTAGTTTATACGAACTTATATTCATATTTTAGGTTCTAATGTCACTCAAAGAGTTGGTGGATCTTGTGAATAAATGTTTTATGATTATTATTTATGTTTTCTTATACTTTGGAGATTTGTTGTTTATTTTAGCTTCTTGTTGTTATTTATGACTTTGGTTATCATTCATGAATGCATGAATTATGGATCTCTATGTACTTGAACACTCTCTATTATGACGGACTATGGTACCATAGATTAACTTATTGATGATAATATATAGATATTTTATACTATCTTTATTATTACTAGTAATGCTATTATCTAGATATATACAATAGGATATAGCTAATAGGATTATCTTATTTATAGATATATTTGTATGCTAGTATTACATTAGAAATATATCATACTAGAAAATGTGTAATCTTAGCATTATAAATTTGGGGATACTAATGAATATGTTTACATAATGATGATATTAGACATATTCCTATTACAATAGTTTCTTAGCATTTAATGATTATGTACTTACGTACAACTTGCTATCTAGACTAGATGTTTATTGCATTTGTTTTGTAATCATTCATATCATTGAGATATCATTATACATGGTTATGTTATCATTCATTTATTTCATTGTCTCACATTTATACATTTGATATATCTTGCATGCATATATCAAATATTTATTTTGGCATCATGTTGTATCTAGCATATGTTTACCATGCTCCAGATTTATATATTTTGACCTTTCTTTTTTATTGTACAATCATCGCTTTCATATTTTTTTCGATAATATGGTAACATTTTTGCATCTTAATTTGGTACTTCACTTTTCATGTTGTATTGGAATATCTTTCTCTCTTTTCTTTACATATATTTATCATTATCATGACTAGGGATCTCATAGTTAGACCAATGTAATGCCTTTTGCAATCATACAATATCATTCATAGTAGGTGGAAGGCCCTTTGACTTCTTTAGCAGCAATGGCTTTTTCTTTGCTTACTTCCCTTTCTTCAACAATTCTAAACCTCTTTTTTTATATTTTTCATGGACCTATCTAACACTCCTTAGAGTTCTATGTCTTTAAGCTTTTGGTTTAATTTATCCATCCATGCCAAAGTATCATGATGGGTTGATTAAGTTCTTGCTAGGTCCTTCTCTATCTTCATAACTTGCATATAGTAAGTTATGACATAGTAATATGAATAAACTAAAAAAGAAGTATCCTATTATTTAGATAGGAAATTTTTGACTATTGTCCAAACCATTGTAGGCCTCCTATCATATTCTCCATGATGTTGAAATCTAGCTACTTATCGTTGTAGCTAGTTAAGCTCTTCCAAGTGGATAAGTTATAAATATATTCTTCTAAAATATCCTTCTCCAAGATTCAATTAAAGAAATAAATTGTAGCTTCATACTCTAGAAATTTATTTTTTATGACATAGTGATGCAAGATTAGATCCATGATATTACTCTTTAATGATATTTCCTCATGATCCAATCTTGTCTTTTTAAGAATCGTCATGATTTCTTTATTTTTTCTTCTTCTTCATTGCCACTTATTCCCTAGTCTCCCAAACTGACAATTGTGGCAGTATATAAATTATCAATGAGTTAAGTATCCATTATCCTCACAAGGATCTTAATCATAGAAATCTCTACATATAACATGAAAAATATATACAGAATAAGAAAGTAAGCATAAGAGTAATGCAACTTATTAGAAAAATAATAAGATTTTATTTATTGCTTCATCTTCATCTTTAAGAATTTAAACCAATTTATTCTAATATCCAACTATGCTTGTGAATGTAGCAAACTAATGGCCCTCCATGTAGAATCTATCTTCATACCTTGCATAATAATACAAGTGAAGATTATTACTATCATACTACTCATGATTCCTATAAATAAGAAAGAGGAAACCATGAATTTGATGACTTATTAATCTTGTTGAATCCAATGAGACACTAAATTAGTGTGATTAACATCAATTGCATTAATTTTACCATCACTTGGCACAATTTTAAGGCAAAACCTTAAATACTTATAAGACAATATCAAGAATTTGTATCACGCATTGTGTCAATACAAAAAGCATTCCTCATGGTAGGTACCAAGGGCTAGCGTAACTATTGAGTAGTTAATCTTCAGTGATTGGAATGAAATAAACAATAATAACCCTAATGCAACAAACTATTTGGGTAGCTCCTTGATTGTCTATCACAACTTTAAACTCAGGCATAACATAGAGCTTTAATTCCTTTTCACTTGGGCATACCATAACTTGACCGCAACTCATGGGAATAGATCATGACCTGTTGTTTACATAGAAACTTAATTGAAAATTTTTCTTCTTGCATTTTGAGTTCTTAAACTCCATCACAACTTGTGGGTACTAGACCATGACTTGACCATGACCTATGATTAAGGATGGCACTTGTACTATAACCTTTGGTAAACTCATGGTTACAACCCAAATGCTAATATAGTAAGAAAACAAAGTCCAAACAATGCCTAGGTGTTTACAAATCATCAAGTAATCAAAACAATAGCACAATGGCAATGCAGTGCACAACTACATGTCAATGACTAAGGGAAAAAGGCCCAAAACCTAAATTAAATAAGACAAAACCTACAAAAATCATAATTAACACAAAAAATAGTACAATTTTTCAAAACTAAAAAATATACTACTATTCAAATTAGATCTATGACCAAGAATAAATTAGAAACTAGTGTCATCATTATTAATATATACCAACATTAATCCAAGCACAATAGATCGAAATTCTATAGAAAAGTAGAATTCCACAAAAACCATTTTCTTGCCAAAATCACAATAGCCTAGTAAACTATCAAATACAAGTGAAAGAGCCAAGAAATCTTCTCTCAAAAATCAAAGCACAAACCTAAAAAGGATAAATATGCACAAAACTATCCAAAAATCCATGCACACATACATGAACCACAAGTCTTCAATTCAACAAAATTATACTTCTAGTTAATGGTTGTCAACTATACCCCACTTAAAATGAAGTGTGGAATGAGAAATGGATATTACCAAAACATGTAATTTCAAATTATGATTTCTAGTAAGAAAAAATTATTCTAACAAAATGAGTGATTCACAAAGGTTATATAATAAATTCACTTAATCCTAACCCAAGATCAAATTGAATGTTTCTACAAGTACACTCAAAGAAAACTTACCATAGCCACCATCTACTCATGTAAACTTATAAAATCATTAATGCTAACATCATTATACTACTGGTAAATCATTAATAAAACATCAATTAAAAACTCTCTCACTCATATAAAATATATACCAAATATTTATCTTATGGATTTTAACCCAAAATAATTGAAATATAAATATAATTATATCCCAAGATATTTAGTTCAATTAGAACTTTACAACTCAACATTGCCTAGCAAAATCAAACTCATAATTTAGAGTTTTCAAATCAAGAGGCTTATCACCATGCTAATACCTCATTACTAAATACAAATTGATGAGTAGCAAGGTACCCCTACACTCAACCATACGAATATGAGTTATTTCATGCGTGATTCGGTCGAACTCCGTAGACGGGCTAGTTGTGGCACCTAGACAGTTAGCCTTAAGTCGTAGTTCGATGTCTTCCCACCTGGACTAGTATTATATTTGTCACGTATGGTTTAGTCTAGAGTGAGGTGTATGATGTGGTTCCTAATCTAACGCTACTCTTGAAGGCAATGGAAAGTTATATTATCTAATCAAGGAGAAAGGGTAAGAGAATCTAATCTAGCCTAAGTACGATGAGCATCCGTTCCTTGATCATTCGTACACATCTTGGACCTCATGCACAACTACCACTGGGATTACCAAGCGCATGGCCTAGGTATGCTACTGGGTTACCAAGTAGTCACACTTAAATGCACGTAATCAAGTTGTACTCATTCCACATTCTAACATGAGTTTAAGGGTGAGAGAGTATTAACTAGGAAAGTAGTAAATAACAATAATAATTAAATAATTAAACTAAGTGAATGTTGCAATGGTGAATTAATCTCGATATTTATTTTTAGTCATGTGCATGTCCAAGTATGTCACACTCGAATAAATGATTCCGTACAATTACATTCACCACACTGCGGGCATACACTGGAAAATATTCTAACTCTGGAGGGATAAGATTGCCAAAGTATAGCTAAGGAACTAAAACTAAGTTGTGAAAAAAGGGAGAGCTACCTCTTATTTATAGGATTGGTGGCGGGCTGCGATATCGCGTACATGATATCGCAGTCGCCCAAAACGTGACTCATCATACCCCCACAACTGAATGAAAACTCATCCTTGAGTTACAGTTATTACATAGGGGCTAGGTATGGGATTATGGGATGATGAAAATGGGACTATGATACAGTGTGAAATGAAAAAAAAATAAAGGCACAACACAGATGTTCTACATCTACAAAAATTTGAAACTCATGTAGTTCCTGGTGGCGGTGGCTCCTCCATTGGTGCCTTTCCTTTGTCTTGTGCTCTAGGTTTTGAGGATTGATGACGTTGAAGTATGACCTAGAGCTTCTCCTCTTTGGTCTGAGGTTCTTGTGCTGTCCATGCTAGTGTTCTAATGTTTGACAAAGTCGACACTTCCTACGGATAGGGTAGTTGCGGAAACATTTGATTAGCCTTGACATACCAAGCTGCGAACACCCGTCGTTCCTCCTCATAGGCTCTGGCTTTATCTTTGTACTCCTAAAAATTTGTTAGCCACTAAGCCAAGTTCATTGTAATACCCGTTTATCCTTGGTAGCTGGCTTTCACCACCTCAAGTTTAGAATTTGCAACTTCCAATTTTTCTAACAGCTTCTTGCGCTCTACAAATTCTGCTTTGTATTTGACGTGGGTGGTTGCTACGTACTACTCGAGCTTTGTCCTTAGGCGCCCTACTGTTAACATGGCAAGGTTGGAATATCTTAGGTTTGCCAACTCCATGTATTCCATCAAATCTTAAATCTGCAGGTCCTAGATCTTAACTTCTGCTTGATGGACAAAGGCATATGTGTCCAATACAACCTGGCAGTTAGTGTGCTGAGCGTTGATAGCATTGATTTGGGCCTTGGCCATATGGATATCCTTTTCAAGGACCTATTTGTACATCCCCACCTAATCGTGAAAATGCTCCTTCATCTTCTCATGTCATTTAGCCTCGTTCTACCACATGTTTATCTCAATTATTGACTTTTGACAAATGGTGCAAACCTCCTTCATCGAGAGTATTTGATTCTCTCTGGCTAAACAACTTACATCTTGATTGACCTAGATGAATTGTTCTCACAATTGATGAAAGTGTTCATCGAGAACATTCTTTTGCTTTTTTACAGTGGTCAACCAAAGGTTGTCTCCAACCAGCTATTTATTTTCTTCTTGTAAGGCCTTGAGTGCCTTAAGATGCGCATGTGTTTGCCCCTGTGCTATGGAGGAATCCCAAATAGCCTTCTCCTTTTCATCAGCCACCTTTTTATTTTCTGTGATTAACTTTGTTAGTTGCTCAGTTCTAAAATTATCTAGCTGATCTATGGGAACAAATTGCATAGGGTCTCACTGTGCTACTTGTAAGGCCACGAGTTGCTCTTGTAGTTTTTGCACTTCTACTTCCGCATACTTAGCCCTTAATTTTGTTAAGACTAGCTTCCCCTAAATGGAAATGAGGTCTGATTGAATTTCCGTAACATCCTAAGGGATGTCAAACAGGGACATCATTACTTGCCTTGTTTTGAGCAATCGATCAAGTGCATCCTCATGTTCCGCAGGAGTCATTGAGGTTCTGGCCAAAGTTTGAGCATCCCGTGCTCCTGAGAGATCTACCGGTAGCACAACAGGTACGTTGAAGGATTCTTTGATGTGGTCTACGACCACTTCTGAAAATCCCATGAAATTCTGGTGTTGCATGACCACCACAGTGGTCCCTTCACCAGTCTCTAATTGCACCTGAAAAGATGTTGCGTTTCTTGAAATCTGTTGTGACCATTTAATTTTCCCTCCTTCTGTGTGAATGGATACTTCCCCCCTTGTGCAATCCATCGAAACAGTAGGTTGAATGACATCATCGTTGATGTGGAAGAGGTTTGCATCATCACAACTTTTCCAATTGACTGTGTCAGCGATGGCCCTAAGATGGCACATCGACGGTCTGTAGTCTTACAGTGGTGGCGGTTGATCTTGGCCTATGCTAGGCCCTACTTCTTCTTGTTGGCTATGAACTGTGCCTAGAGTTTTATTGGGTCTTGCAAGTTGAGTTGCGGTTGGTCTAGCCATATGTTCTTCTTCTTGTTCGGGTCCCAACTCTTCACCAGTGCTTTTCCTTGGAGTTGGCGCCTTTAGCAATTTAGCATATGAAGTAGTTTGGGCCTTTTGGAGGACATCATTGGTGTACCCTCAAATACCAGCATGTTGGCACAACTTTTTGATAAAAGAAGGGAAAGGCAGTGCCATCTTCCCTGTCTTCCGTTCCTTGAATTGCCTCAGGATCTTTGTTAAATATAGATGGGGCAAGTTAGCGTTAACCTTTCCCATCAACACTGCACATCCTCTAGTCACATACGTTGATATTCTTTTCAAGCCTTTTGTGGGGAAGAGGTGATATGTTCCAATTTTAAAATAAATCCTCTTTTTCGTTGTCAACTCACCAAATGTTTTATCTCTGCCATAAGCCTTCTCCAACCAATCCTTTCACACATCAGGCTCTGAACAGGTGGATAACTGAGAAACTTTAGGCCTTGTGTTTAGAAGGTTCAACACTTTCGAAATGGCCTACACAAAGAATTCAACTATCACCCTGTAAATATTGACAATCGTGACTTGCTTCCTATTGTGCCAAAATTGGTACGTCTCTCCTAGGTACTAAGCACTACTTTCAAAGAGGATAGGCCATAAGGGAGACCCTGTGAGGTGATCCCTAATAGCCTCAGGAGCAACCTTTGCAAAAGATTTGAAGTTCAATTCCACAATCACCATAGTAAATGTGGGCTTCTCATGGATGGCCTGAACGCAATCTTGGGGCAACGTGAGCTGTTGTCCCTGTTCAGGTGTTGCGGCTGCTCCTCCTTCTACCTACTTAGACTATCTAGTAGGAGGTTCCTCTTAATGAATGCTGAATGATTGCTCCTCCTATTCTACATGTTTTCTGACAGGGCCTTGTCTTCTACCTCTCTAAGATCGTTTGCTTCCATCTTGGGTAGGACCTTCTTGTTGTGGGCCATCTGCAATCACACGGGGTCAAGCATTAGTAAGGTTATTTTTGAAATTAAGTTATACCTTATTGCTTGCTTTAATTAATGATCTTATTTTATCTTCATGTGATCTTGCCCAAAATTTTGTAATAATGGGTCCCTTTTTACTTAGGTGGTTTTTCAATTTTTAATTTTCCGGTATACCTAGGGATTAAATGATGTTTGGGCATAATTATTCTAAGTGTTATAGTTAATTACCCTAGATGATGTCCTTTGGGCAATGATAAATTCCAAAAAATTTAGGCACTTTTCGACAAGTGTCGCTCCCCCACGACTAAGCTGAACACTCTGGGTTCAAGCAAGTTCAAACGGAATAGAAATCAGAGTACCAGCAAGCAAGATATAGTGAGAAAAGCAAGGGTCGCTCAATCGCAAGTTGTAGAGAAAAAAAATTCAAAAACTCCCCCGCGTGAATGGAAGAAATGATGCTAAGTGTTGTT
>MNCI01021648.1:58165-75005 GCA_015680685.1 Gnetum montanum
AGCCTACGGGGATGTGATATCACATATGATACATCATGTACGTGATATCACATTTGGACGCAATATTGCATACACGATATCTTGTCCCTAGTGATATGAAGCACAACAAAATACCAAATTTTTAAAGGATTTTCTTGGAATAAACATTGGAACTGAGGACATTAGGCTATTATTAAGAAGTTCTTGGGTAATTAGATGGTTTTTAAGGAACGACGAATGATGGGTGAGTGTAATTGAACAATAAAACCTTGGGTGGTAAGAAAAAGGTTATGTGATGGTTCATAGGAATGTCAAAATTTAGAGGGGTAATAGGAAGGAATAAGTGTTATGAAAAATAAGCTAAGGGTGAGAAATGGTGTGTGTGAGCTATGTCATAAGTGAAAATTACAAAAAATTACACAAGTGGTTCCTCCCCAAAGCAGGTTTCAACCTATAATGCCCTTGTGTAACCACACTTAAAGTGTTAGTGGGCACTAGAAGGGTTAAATGTAATTCACACTAACTCCACAAAACACACACATGTAATTATCACCAGAATGAGATGAAAATTCTATGCTACATAAGACATAAGCTACAATTACATGAATAATGAGATGAGATGAAGTATAGAAAGGGATCGTAGATATTGGGACGTGAGGTAACTGACCTAGGGCATAGCGAATCCTACATGTAAAGCATGATTAAGGTGTCATTAACGAGTCATTCCAAGATTAGGACCAAGTCCATTCCTCTAATCAGTTACATCGCATTGTTTCATCCCATGATGAACAACTATGAGAGTACCATAACAACAAGGCGTACGATCACTTGGCATTTTATTCAAGGGAGGAGTGACTTTTGTTTTATGGCACTTTTCTTTTTATTTTCTTTCTTTCTTTCTTTTTTCTCTTTTTGAATACTGAATCCAGAGAAGCCTCCAACCTTCAGGCATGGGTGCATGTCTTTCTAGTGGGATCCCCTAAAACAACATTGGATTTTTGAGTGCCCTTTTGATTACTCTTACTCCCAATTTTCATTAGATCTACAAGGATCTTAGTACGAACACGTTGCATGATAACTCCCACAGACATCACTAAAGAGAATCCGCAAGTCCCCTTGATGTCACACCCTAATCATGCCCTCTTGGTCTATCCTTCTTTATTCTGGGTACAATGAACACAAAATTAATTTTAAGTTTTCAAAATGTCAAGAATATCACTGTACCCTCAAACAAAACCTCTTATTTGTAGAGTGGATGAGTGGGTGTAATGGGCTCAGTATTCTAAATAATTGATCACTCAAGACATGATAACATAAAACACACCTCAACCAATGATCCACATGAGTATTTTATTCATAGATGAGATTACTTATAAAAAAAATGTAAAAAGACAAAAACATAAAAAGGTAAAAGGATAAAATAAGAAATTTGAAAAATTGAAAAAGTGGAAAACAAAAATTTAAGAAATTAAAGAAAAATGAAAAATATTTATTAATCCTGCTTGTTATTAGAATGGGGGGTATCCCCCATAAATAAATGGTTGAGTATGGAAAGGATTAATAAATGGAAGATGAGGATCCTTGCATGTTGGAAGTATTGGAACTGGTCCATACTTACTCCATCGAGGTTCACACACTTGATTAAAATGAGCTTAGTGGGGCAATTTATGCGATGTAGTTCCGTGATAACGAGTTGACCCACTATGATATTTGAGACCATTAGATGGTATGCAAGGATTGGGATGATGCCTCCCATGGTTGTGTTCATTAGGCCGTATGGTTGTTGGAGTGTTAGTTGGTGGTTCTGATGAAGTAACATGAGGTGTTGGATTCAAAGATGAGGATGCACCATAGTGTGGGGCTTGTGCTGAGTTGGAGGATGCAGTGGCCTCAGAATTGTATTTTCCCTTCTTATGGGTATGTTTAAAGAAGGGGCGCTTTGGATGTTGAGGAGGCCTCTCACTGCTATTGGCAGTAGTAGCACAAGTAGCATTCGTGGGTTGTTGTGGTGGTGCAGACACCTTAGGAAAAGTTCGTGGAACTGTGGAAGGAGGAAAAGGATGAGAATGTTGAAAGTTAGGAGGAGTATAAGGTGCACAAGGTGGTGGTTGTGTTGGAGGCATGGGTTGATAGTATTGAGGAGAATGGTACTGTGGTGAGATAAAGTGTGTTGGCCCAGTTGGGGAAACAGGATGTTGAACACGATAAACATTTGGATTCAGATGATATGAAGGGTGTCTCCAGTCTAGTGGTGGTCTCCCCCACAACTGGGATTGTTGCCACTGTGATCAAACATAGTATCTCTATACGAACTCTGGATGTAACGTGTTTCCCCAATGCTCATGTAAATGTAACAATATTGGGCATTGGCCCTTGGGGTGATCGTATAGGCATATGTTGCATTCATACACATGATTGGTAGTTGAGCTCTTATTTTCCTTATCCCTTCTTTCCAATTGTCTAATGTTTTGTCCTGCTTCTTGGGTTGTCAAAACTCTATCTCCAATAATATCAATAAATTCTCCACACTTTTTATACGTCCATTCCAACATCTTATTGATCTTTTCCTTGACATCTTCCAATGTTTGTTGTGTTGGCAAAGATGATGTTTCCAACTTGAGATTGGTTGATTTCTCCTTTTTATGATTATGGACCTTTGTTAAGTTGAGATTTTGGTCCCATTGATGTTTTTCAACATTCTTCCATCTAGCCAATTCTCCTTCTTCTTTTGCTACCTACTTAATAAGCTCTTGGATTTGATGGGTTCATAGTTCATATAGTTGACCTTGGGCATACATTCCTAAGGTCTCTCTTGTTTCATTACATAGCCCATCAATGATATGGTACATTAGCCTTTCCTCGGAAAACCCATGGCCTGGATAGTTGTTTAATAATGCATAGTATCTTTCTAAGGCCATGTCCAAGGGTTCATGTTTTGCTTGTTTCCACTCTTGGATTTTTTTCCTCAAGGCTGACACTCTTGCGTAGGTTTGATATTTTTTGTTAAAGAATTCTACCATTGATGACCAACATCATATTGAATTTCGTTTTAACGATCTATACCATAATTTTGCTTGGCCAACGAGTGTCATGGGAAAGAGCTTAAGTTTTTGCCATCCATTATCAATGTTATTCCATGTGCAGGCATCATAGAAGGCTTGTAAATGTTGATGTAGATCTAAGTCATAACCTCCTAAAAAATTGGAAAAGTTGTTTAAATCGAGCTTGGATAAACGGCTCTCTTTACGATGCCTACATGAGATTCAAACAACCTCTTGTATTTGCATTAAGCTTGTAGTGGCCAATAGGGGTTCATCGTCATTGGGTAAGTTATGCTTTCATGTGTTGGGATGATGTTGCTTTCATTCATGTTTATATGAAACCCCCACTTCAGGTTGTGTACTCCAATCTTCATCATCATATAGTTCATTGGTTCTCCAATGAACTTCCTCACTAAGTGTGGCATTATCGTGATCTTGTAGGAGAGGCATTGTTGTAAAGTTGTGTGTGAATTTGAATGTGACTTTTTATAATTATTTCTTTCTAAAAGATATATCATTATAAGTCCTTTATAGAGACCTTGTATGATATAAATAATCTAGATAACCAGCACCATCCCCGGAAATGGCACCAATGATGAGTGGCGAGGTACCCCTACACTTAACCATACGAATACGAGTGTTTTCACGCGTGATTCGATTGAACTCCATAGAAGGACTAGTTGTGGCACCTAGAAAGTTAGCCTTAGGTCACAATTTGTTGTCTTCCCACCTAGATTAGTATTATATTTGTCACATATGGTTTAGTGCAGAGTGAGGTGTATGATGTGGTTCCTAATCTAACGCTACTCCTGAAGGCAATGGAAAGTAATATTAACTAATATAGGAGAAAGGGTAAGAGAATATAATCTAGCCTAAGTGCGATGAGCATCCATTCCTTGATCATCCGTACACATCTTGGACCTCATGCATGACTACCACTGGGATTACCAAGTGCATGGCCTAGGTATGCTACTAGGTTACCAAGTAGTCACACTTAAATGCTCATAATCAAGTCGTACTCATTCCACGTTCTAACGTGAGTTTAAGGGTGAGAGAGTATTAACTAAGAAATTAGTAAATAATAATAATAATTAAATAATTAAACTAAGTGAATGCTACAATGGTGAAGTAATCTAGATTTTTATTTCTATTTCCGCTCATGTACGTGTCCAAGTACGTCACACTCGAATAAAGGATGTCGTACAATTACCTTCACCACAGTACGGGCATACACTGGAAAATATTCTAACTCTGGAGGGATAAAACTACCAGAGTCTAGCTAAGGAACTAAAACTAAGTTGTGAAACAAGGGAGATCCACCTCTTATTTATAAGACTAGCGATGGGCTACGATATCACGTACGCGATATCGTAGTCGCCCAAAACACGACTCATCGGAAATCTTATGTAAAATCCCATTAATCAACAAGCCAATATCAATAATAAATAACACTATTTTCAAAGATAACCTCTAACCTCATGTGGTATGAAACATGATATCACACCTAAACAAAATACCAAAGCACATATATATTATTACACACATACCAATGCATTTCACTTTACTTGTTGAAGCATGCCCAAGTAACACCATCATTCATGATACTTGCTAACCTTATTCAACCTACTTGGTGCATCATCTAGCTAATAAAATACATTATAAAAACATCATAAATATATATATCATCAATCTAACCATACAATAAATCAACAAACATGAAGCATAAAGACTACTCAAACATAGCAATGAATACTAACTATCAATGATGAAAACACATTGTGTTAAGTTCTTCAAAAGTATAGGGTGTTCTATATATCCTAAGTACACATAATATAAATAAATAAACCTAGTTTAAACCCTCACATTTTAAGTTATTGACTCACAATAAAAAAAGTTTAAATGTAGAAGGCAATGGTTTGGTCCAAAACAATTTCACTATAATTAGACCCCAAGACATATAGCCAACATGAAACTTTACAAGAATTGCAAAAGGAGAGGGAAAGGAGGGAATGTTAGATCCTAAAAAAAATAGCATGATCATCACTTAAAGTGACAATACTCATCCTACCAAGCAAGGTCCCAAGAGAGTTGGTAAATGAACAAAAGCCTAACCTCTTTGAGTAGCTATGCGTAAGCTCTAACCCAAGTCTTCAACTTGAGAAATGACTACCTTACCATCACTCCAAATGATAGTCCTTATCCTAAAAAAAATTACAAAAGAATATAACCATGTCTTGAGTGTGATTCTAACTAGCAACCTCCTACCTATAGATCTTGTTAAATAATAAGCAAACCAATGCTACCTCACTTTGGGTGTTTCAACTTGAAATAATTAAAACATAGGTGCACCCCAAGATATATTGTCCACATAGAACATTATAACTTAACATTGCCCACCATAATCGAACCTATGACTTAGAGTTTCTAAATCCAAAGTCTTAATACTAGGCTAATACTTCATTATTCATGCTACCTCTCTTTGAGAGGTGCTGGGACCTAAAATAAGTGAAACGTAAATACACCCTAAGATATATAGTTCAAATAGAACTTTATATAACTCAAAATTGCCCATTGAAATTGAACCCGTGACCTGAAGCTTCCAAATCAAGTGTCTTATTGCTAGGCTAACATCTCATTGCTATGCTATCTCTCTTTGACTTTTTTGTACTCCTAACATCAAGTCATAACAAGTTGCTTTTCCACCATGAGAGAGAGATAACCATTAGAAGTGTAGACCCCACAAGGATAATAAATGAGTTTAAGTAGAACTTTTATGATAGATATGGCAAGAGTTTTCTAATGGAAAGTTTGGACTTCCACAATGTTAGATCCTAAAAAAATTAGCATGATCATCACCCAAAGCAACAATGCTCATCCTACCAAGCAAGGTCCCAAGAGATTTGGTGGATGAACAAAAGCCTAACCTCTTTGAGTACATGAAGAATAAAGACTACTAAAACATAGCAATGAATACTAACTATCAATGATGAAAACACATTGTGTTAAGTTCTTCAAAAGTATAGGGTGTGCTATATATCGTAAGTACACATAATATAAATAAATAAACCTAGTTTAAACCCTCACATTTTAAGTTGTTGAATCACAATTTTAAAAAAAAATTTAACGGTAGAAGGTGGTGGTTTGGCCCAAAACAATTTCACTATAATTACACCCCAAGACATCTAGCCAACATGAAACTTTACAAGAATTGCAAAAGGAGAGGAAAAAGAGGGAATGTTAGATCCTAAAAAAATTAGCATGATCATCACCCAGAGCGACAATGCTCATCCTACCAAGCAAGGTCCCAAGAAAGTTAGTGGATGAACAAAAGCCTAACCTCTTTGAGTAGCTATGCCTAAGCTCTAACCTAGCTCTTTGACTTGAGAAATCACTACCTTACCATCACTCCAAATGATAGTCCTTATCCTAAAAAGAATTACAAAAGAATATAACCATGTCTTGAGTGTGATTCTAACTAGCAACCTCTTACCTATAGATCTTGTGAAATAATAAGCAAACCATGCTACCTCACTTTGGGTGTTGGAACTTCAAATAATTGAAACATAGATACACCCCAAGATATATCATCCACATAGAACTTTATAACTCAACATTTCCCACCATAATCTAACTTATGACTTAGAGTTTCTAAATCCAAAGTCTTAACACTAGGCTAATACTTCATTATTTATGCTACCTCTCTTTGAGGGGTGTTGGAACCTAAAATAAGTCATAACAAGTTGCTTTTTCACCATGAGAGAGAGATAACCATTAGGAGTGTAGACCCCACAAGAATAATAGATGAGTTTAAGTAGAACGTTTATGATAAATAAGGCAAGAGTTTGTTAATGGAAAGCTGAAACTTCCCCAATGTTATAGTTAACAATGAAGTGTTAGCCTAGTGATGAGACTCTCAATTCTGATAAGCGATGCTGATTACTTGCTTGAATATACCTATGATACAAAACGACAGGTGGCAGAAAATAGAAGCTATGATCCATATTTAGCTTTCCACATGAAGGTTGAAAACAATTACTTATTCTATCCATCAAACACATGGAAGGTCATGAGAAATGTTTATGTAAAGCGTAGGTATGGATTTTGGCGCTTAGCTTTTCCAACCATTTTCCCAAAAACATGAAAGTTCTTGGACTACAAGGGTAGACATCACCAAGCACTGCACCTCTTCTTCTGTAAGATGATGCAGCCATTCAGGTTCACATCAAATTGCTTCATAAACCCCTTGCTCCTCTTGTGTGCCTACTCAAATTTGCAAGATTTACGTGTAGCAAAACAGGTACATGCAAAACTTATTATTACAGGATCTCTGAAGCATACCGTTACCTGCAATGCCCTTATTCACATGTACTGTAAATGTGAAAGTTTGAAGGATGCACATCACGTGTTTGATGAAATGTGTGTTAGGGATTTTGTTTCGTGGAACACGCTTCTATCTATGTTTACACACAATGGACAGGTCAATTCTGCTCTAAATATTTTCAGAAAAATAACAGTTCAGCAGCATCATATGGCACTAAGTCAATTTTGTTTTTCCAGCATTGCAAAAGCCTATGGAATTAGTAGGAACATTGAATTTGGAAGGCAAGTGCACTATCTTGTTATCAAGACTGGTTTCAGTTGCAATGTGTTTGTGGGAAGTTCAGTTGTTGATATGTACTTGAAATGCCTTAGGATTGATGATGCAAGAAAAGTGTTCAAAAGAATGTTGGAGGCCAATGTTGTGACCTGGACAGCAATGATCTCAGGGTATGTGCAGATGAAACGCTTCCATGATGCTGTGAAGCTTTATTCCAGGTTCCTAAGATGTGGAGCAAGGCTTGATGAATTTGTTTTTTCTAGCCTAATTAATGGATCTAGTGCTATTTCTTCTCTGCAACTAGGTAGATCAATCCATGCCTAGGCTTTGGAAGTTGGGCTTGAATTCCACAAAGCTATGGCTAATTCTCTGATTGACATGTATTCCAAAAGTGGGTCACTAAAAGATGCTCTCATTGTTCATGGGCTGATGCCCATCAGAGATGTGGTGTCATGGATTGTCATGGTTGCAGCCTGTGCATAGTATGGAGATGCTATGTCTGCATTTAGAATTTTTGATGAAATGCTGGAGTCTGGGATTAGGCCTAACAAGATTACTTATGTCTGTGTGCTAACAGCTTGCAGACATGCAGGACTAGTGGATGAGGGATGCAAGTATTTTGACATGATGTTTGAAGATCATGGAATAAACCCAACTTTTGAGCATTATTCTTGCATGGTAGACCTACTTGGTAGGGCTAGTAAAATAAAAGAAGCTAGGGCATTGATTGAATAAATGCTTGTTCAACCTAGTGCTGCTGTTTATGGGGCTTTTCTTGGTGCTTGTAAAATCCATGGTTTGGCAGAGGATGTTAAGTGGGCTTTGGAGAGGCTTTTGGTATTCAAACCATATGGTTCAGGTTCTCATGTGCTTATTCACAACATGAATGCTTGCTTACTCTGACCAATTGAAGATGATTAGCATCCCAAACTCCTTAGATCTGTGCAATGCTAGAAAAATTGACTAGAATAGAAAAATGAAAGATGAGTTGCAGCTTCTGGCTTCTAAGGCACAGGTCTGATCCTAAGGCTATTTTGAGATGCTAACCATTTGGGGTAAAATAAAGGATCCATCATCTAAAGGCTTAATGGTTATCTCTAAGGCAAGGTCTTGGAGGGTTAGTGGATGAGCAAGAGCTTAATCTCTTTCTAGTGGATGGGTTTAGGCTCAAACTCAAGTCTTACAACTTGAGAAACAAGCAACTTATTAGCCCTTCAAGTAAATAAAGAAAAATATATACTAGGATCATGATGTAAAATGGGCTGTATTAAATCTTTGCAAAATTCTTCCCATACCTTAATGGGTTAATCCATGTTCATTGTTCATTAGATAAAGGCATCAAAGTAATGATGAGAAATGAAGAATGCCTTGTATCTATCATAAATCAAAAGTGTGCTTATCATGTTGAGGATGAAGAGAAGCAAGTGTTTATGTATCATAATGAAAACTTAATTATCAACACACGTGCAGGCATAACCATAAAAACAATAAAAAAAATTTGGACATGCAATGACTAACACAGTAGTATCAATTTCATCCAAAAATGGTGAACAAGGAAATTATTGTTGAGGATAATCATTGCATTTATGCTTTTCAGAATGGAATATGTTAATGAGTGATTATTGGGGATTACTAGGAGAAGGTAAGAAAATTTTGGAAATCTTCCACTAATTCTTCAGTCTTTACTCATTTTCTAATAAGTATGTAGTTGGAAAAATTATGATTTTTGGCCAGGCTTATTACATGCATGTTGAAACCTTAGGAGTTTATACTACCAGACCACATAGGAGCGAGCAATTACGAGCTCTTACCTTCCTTTTTGTATGCATGGTATTAAAAAGAATGGGTAAAAAAATTTGATAAAAAGGAATTGTATTCCCAGATCCTAGCATCTCCATGGATATACTAAAATAATCACCTATCTTCACCATGTAACTACTTGTGTAAACAAGAGCATATGTTAATGTACAATAGTGGATTCTATTGATTTTATCTCTTTTAAGACATGCTTTGTAATTTCTTGTATAGATGATGACAACATTTTATTAAGTATGATTCTTGGAGTTAAAATTACATGGATAATTGTTTTTTAAAAAATTAGATTTCAAGGTTCAAACATGTTAAAATTAATGTAGTATCGCATGAAGAAATAATTTGAGGTAATGGTTTGAAGAAATTGATAATTTATAGCAAATTTGTAATATGGATGAACTTCATAACCCATAAATTTTTATGGAATAAATCTTTTAAGTAACTTGATTTAGACCTTTTGGTGGTAACATTTGTTCCTTAATCATAGGAAATTGTTATTCTTGTTTTCTTATTTTATTCTTTCACCAATTTGATTAACTTAAAGACTATCCAAACCTTTAACTTGAAAAGGAGTCATAATTCAATACAACGATGTAATGTAAGAATATTTTAATACATATTTCTAAAGGTATTTAATTAGTCTTACAAATTGTTTTTTTTGTTCACACAAATTTAGTTGACTTCTTTGTTTCATAACACATAGACTTATGAGTTTCTTTGCTTGTATTACAACTTGATGCTAAAAGCTACAAATTAACTCATTGTACTTATGAATGACTAACTTAATTCAATATAACATGTTACTAATCAAGCTAATGTGTTAATTACTCTCTAATATTCCTTCTTGACTCATACTTTGTATTTGATTTTGGTTCTTTTGAATCTTAATGAGCAATGTGAAGTGAAACTGAGTTATGATAGAGATGTTGGAGGGTACCTACTCCAAACATAACATCAACCTCTTTTGTAACCTTTACATTCTTTAAATTTCAATTCTCCTCACTTCAAATTGTGAGGAAGCAAAGATAGTGAAAGGTACTCTCATAAGGCATCTAATGGTTGTTTAGCAAGGGCCTTTGTAAATCCATCAACTTTATGGAACTTCATCAATGTATTTTTCTAAGTACTTTTATTGTATAAAGTGGATGTTAACCTCAATATGCTTGATTTTTTTATGATAAGCTGGATTTTGAACAACCTTGATTATTGCTTAATTATCATAATGAATTGTGATGGACTTGTGAACCACATGGGCTTGGGAAGCTCAATACTAATTTTTGATAATAATTGCTCAATCCATATGACATCTTGAACCATTTCTCATAGGGGATGGTATTTAGCTTTCATAGATGAAAGAGACACAACTCTTTGCTTACTACTTTTCCAACTTACAAGATTTCTATAAACTTGAATCAGGAATCCAATTTAGGAACTTTGATCAATAGTGTGTCTGCCCCAATATACATTTGTATAAACTTCCATAACCTTTGATGACATTGCTTTGAAGACTAATCCATAAGACATTATACCTTTGATATATTGCAGAATTAAGAAAGCTACCTGTATATGGTGGTAATTAGGTTTTTGCATCGCCATCATTAACTAGTTAACAACATATTGAATATCTGCTCTTCTGTTCTTAAGACACATAAGAGCACAAATGATCTATTTCTATTGTGTACAATCAATAATATCTCCTTCAACATTGATTTTGAATTTAGGAGTCATAGGAAAATAAGTTGCTTTACATTCCATCATATTGTATTTCTCCAATTAATCAATTGTATATTTCATCTGGGATAAGGTGATTTCATCTGTCTTTTATCTCAACTCCATTCTCAAGTAGTATTGTATTAGGCTGAGGTTTGAAATATCAAATCATAGAGATAAATAATGTTTAAACATCTCTATAATCTTTATTTCCATTATTTCCACCAATATATCATCTATGTGAAAAGCAAGGAGCATTTGAATTTTTCCTTTATTCTTCAATATGTATAGGTTGTTATCTTTTTGAGATTTCATAAATCCATAGTTAATCAAAATTTGATCAATTTTTTATACCATACTTTTGGTGCTTATTTGAGATCATATGTTACTTTTCATAGCTTACACACCAGCTTGCCATTCTTGATGAATCCTTTTAGTTATTTCATATAAATTTCTTCTTGTAGATCACCATATAAGATTGTAGACTTAACATCACTTTGGTAAATTTTCCATTTCAACTTAGTAGATAGGGAGATTATTATTTTGAATGTTAACATTCATACTGTAGGAGCAAAAGTTTCTTCATAATCTATACCCTTAATTAGAGAAATTTTTTTTGCAATCAATCTTGCCTTGTATTTATCCAATGTTCCATCTTCTTTTATCTTAGTTATAAAAACCCAACGATTCTTAATAGCTTGTTGTTCTTTTAGGCATGGTATTAATTTCCACACTCCTTGTTTTTCCATCATCATAATTTTTGCTTCCATTCTCTTTTTTCAATGCTCCATCATAAAGACTTAAGTAACTAATTTAGGAATCTCTTTATTTAGTATTGTGATGTTGGCAATAATATCATTATGATAAAACTCATTATATTTGCTTTTTATAAGTCTTGTTTTAATAATATCCAGGTTGGCCCAGTCTCCAACATTGTTATTCTTTGATCCCACTCTCTCGATCTTTTAGGCTCTACATCTGATGAGCGACGAGGTACCCCTACGCTCAACCATATGAATCACAAGAATTCACATGCAATCGAGTCAAATTCCATGGATGGGACTAGTTGTGCAATCACGATCATTATGATTTGATCGTAGTTCATTGTCTTCCCACTTGGACTAGTGGTAGCTTTGTCATGTATGATTTGGTCCAAAGTGAGGCGTATGATGTTTCCTAACTCTATGCTAATCCTAGTGACAAAAATAGATAAATTGATTAACTAATGAACAATGAAAAATAAAGCCTAAATTAGCCTATGGCGATGGTATCCACCCTTAACCGTTTGTACACATCTTGTACTTCATGGAGCTACTCTGAGTTTACCATGTGTGCGTCACTGGTTGTGCCAAATGATACACCTCTAGGAAACCAAGTATTTCCACTTAAACAGTCATGATTAAGGCGTACACATTTTGCTTAATGATAGAAATAGTAAATAACAATAAAGGAAATGTTTAACTAAAGAAATCATTAAATAATTGAAACAACAAGATTAATCTAAGTGGATGTTGCAATGATGAAAGTAATCTCAATCTTTATTGCCAATTATGTAACATGTCCAAGTATGTCACACTTGAACAAAGGTGCCATATGATTACAAACATCACATTGCAGGCATGCACTGGGAATAACAGAAAGAAAAGAATTGAAAACTAACTATTTCTAAGATATGGTAAAAATTCTAAGCCAAAAACTACTATTGTCTCATCCAGAAGCTCAAGTGCAGTATTTTTAGGTGAGGTCCAGATGAGGCAACGTTAGGTATCTAACGTCATTTATTAGCCTTGACATTGGGTACATGATGTCGGGGCTTGTCAAATCATGTTTTATCATATCCCCATGACTGAATGAAAACTTGTCCTCGAGTTAAATAAAGATGAGGAACAAGTCTTTTACAAAATATTGGGTAGTTATGGGATTATTGATTGACTCCAACAATAGAAAAAATAATTGACTCTTCGCATGCTGTAGTGAAGCAGTACAAAAATGGAACACATTATTACAAAACAAGACTAGGAGGCTCATGTAGTGCCCAGAGGTGGTGGCTCTCCCATTGGTTGATTTCCTTTATCGTTAGGCCATTGGAATTTGTAATAATTGAGCAAGGCCTCCAATTTTTCCTCCTCCATCCTTAGGTTGTGCACCATCTAGGCTATTTTGTCAATGTGTGTTGGCACTGGTACATCCCAAGGACATGGTAGTTGTAAAAACATTTGATTTACCTTGACATACCAAGCTACGAACTACCATTATTCCTCCTTGAAGGCCCTAGATTTATCCTTTAGCTCATGATAGTTTGTTAATATTTGAGCTAGGTTCGAGGCTACATCTTTTTTTCCTTGGTAGCTAGCTTTGACCACCTCTAATTTTGAGTTTGCCACTTGTAATTTTTACAACACATTTTTTCGATTCACAAACTCTTTTTCATAAAGCACATAGGTGGTCACCACTTGCTTCTCCAACTCGCTTCTACGATGACCTATTATTAACATGGCAAGGTTGGCATATCTAAGGTTAGCTAATGCCATGTATTCTTTCAAATCTTCTATATGCAAGTCCTTATTTTTAACTTCCACTTGGTGGACCATGGCATAACTATCCAAAATGACCTACCATTTAAAATTTTTTGTTGCCAAGGAGTTGATGTGGGCCTTGGCCATCTTGATTTCCTTCTCATTAATTTCCTTGTACATGACAACTTGGTCTCAAAAGTGTTCTTTAAACTTTTTATATTTCTTGGCCTCATTTTGCCATGCACTGATCTTGATTGCTGTCTTTTGTCAAATAACACGTACCTCCTTCATAAAGAGGATTCTATTTTCTTACGCCAATCCACTCATATCCTAGTTGAATCTCACTAATTGTTCTCTCAACTAGTGGACACTCTCTTCCAAGATGTTCTTTTTCTTTTCCACTATGATCAACTGGGCATTCTCTTTAGTGAGATGCTTATTTTTTTCTTGAATAGAAGTCAATGTCTTCTTATGTGCATGAGTTCACACATATATAGCAAAGGCATTCCAAACCACCATCTCCTTTTCTTGCTTTGCAGTTGCTCTTTCCATTTCTAGCTTCGTAAGCTCCTCCATCTGAAACTACGCTAATTGGTCTAGTATAATGAAATGGGTAAGGTCTCGTCATTTAGCATGCAAGCTAGCCAACGCTTTTTGCAATCTTTGCACCTCAACTTCTGCATACTCTGCACTAACCTTAGCTATGACCAACTTTCCTTTTGTAGTGATGAGATCCAATTGTACCGCAATGGCATCGCTGGGGATGTTGAATAGAGTGGTCATCACTTGACCCATCTGCAGCAAATGATCAAGTACATCCTCATGCACTGCAAAAGTCATTAAGATCCCAGCTAGCATTTGTGCATCTCTTGTCCTCAGCAATGGTGCCAATGATGAGTGGCAAGGTATCTCTACGCTCAACCACATGAATTACAAGTGTTCACCTATAATCTGATCGTATTCTGATTTTTAGTCTGACCCTTTAATCGAGCTTTATCTCTATACCTATGTTCATCTTCATTAGAACTAGATGTTGAAGGAGAAGAGGAAGATGAGGAACCAGAAGAATTGCCATAGCTTCTATAGTATTCCCAGGGTCCCTTAAATTATCATTTTTGGTTTTTGAGGAAGTCTTAGGCCTTGAGGCCTCCCCTAGTCTAGGACCTACATCATCTTCTTTAAAATTTTCTACCTTAGGTGAATGTAATCTTTTAGTGTCATTAGGGTGTTCATTATCATAAGAAATCCCTGCATAAGGTTGTTCACTCCAATCTTCTTCATCATATATCTCAATAGTTCTCCAATGAATGTGTTCGCTATTTAGTGCATTGTCATTTCCATGTGAGAGAGACATTGTTCTTAGTTTATAGTGTGTGTGATTTAATATTTTCTAAAAGATATATTGTTAAGTCCTTTACAATGATCTTGTACAATATAACTAATCTAGATAACTAGCACCATCCCTGGCAATAGTGCCAATGATGAGTAGCGAGGTACCCTTATGCTCAACCATACAAATCACTAGCATTCATGTGCAATTCGATTGAATTCTGTGGATGGGACTAGTTGTGGCATCAAGATTGTTATGCTTTGATCATATTTTGTTGTCTTCCCACTTGACTAGTGGTAGCTTTGTCATGTATGGTTTAGTCTAAAGTGAGGTGTATGATGTTTTCTAACTCTACGCTACTCCTGGTGATGAAAAGAGATAAATTGATTAACTAATGAACAATGAAAAACAAAGCCTAAATTAGCCTATGGCAATGGTATCTACACTTAACCGTCCATACACATCTTGGACTTTGTGGAGCTACTTATGGGTTTCCCAAGTGTATGTCACTAGTTGTGCCAAACGATACACCTTTGGGCGACCAAGTATTTCCACTTAAATGCTTGTGATTAAGGCATACACATTTCGCTTAATGAAAAAAATAATAAATAATAATAAATGAAAATTTTTAACTAAAGAAAACATTAAATAATTGAAACAAAAATATTAATCTAAGTGGATGTTGCAATGATCAAAGTAATCTCGATCTTTATTACTAGTCATGTAACGTGTCCAAGTACGTCACACTCAAACAAAGGTGCCATACAATTACAAACATCACACTACAGGCATGCATTGGGAATAACAAAAAGAAAAGAATTAAAAACTAACTATTTCTAAGATATGCTAAAAATTCTAAGTCAAAAACTACTACTGTCTCATTCAGAAGCCCAAGTGCAGTATTTATAGGGAAGGTTCTGATGAGGCGATGTCGGGTATCCGACATCACTTATTAGCCCCAATGTCGGGACTTTGATGTTGCATATCCAACATCGAGGCCTATCAAATCACATTTCATCAACATCATCATCATTTTTTTCATTATTATAAAGATTATTATATTTAATTAGAGTATCCATAGAGGTATTTGTCATATCTTAATCTACTTGATAGTATTCATTCATACACACTTTATAGTTACGATTACTACAACTATCATTGTCATCTTCATAAAATATTATTCTTAAGAGATTCATTGTTTGGCCTTTCTTCCAATAGTTCTTCTTCATTGAATATTACATCTCTCATAATAACCAATTTCTCTTATTCATGATCTTCTATTCAATACCATTTTATATGTAGGCCATATCCTATGAAATATCGTTCTTGTACTTTTGAACTTGATTTCGTCTAAGATAGAATACCATAATATACTCAGAAACAAAAAATTCATAGGTATCCTAAATTTGGTCTTCTTCCATTTCACATAGTATTAGGACATTCAAAGCATAGATATAAGGTTGGGCTTCTATTAATGCTGTGAATTGTAATTTGTACTGCTTCTCCCCAAAAACTATCATCCAATTTTTACTATGCTAACATACAATGTATCATATCTTCAATTTTTTAATTCTTTCATTCTACTATACCATTTTTGATGAGTGGCGAGGTACCCCTACACTCAACCATACGAATATGATCGTGCACATGCGATCCGGTCGAACTCCGCAGACTAAATGCCTTAACGCCACAAGAAACACTTGGGGTTAATCGTTCGTTGTCTTCTCAGGCTTGCTTGTAAGTGTCACGGTGTATGGTTAAGCAAGTCTGAGGTATGTGATTTTTTTGGTATTTTTGGCTTATCTTCTATGCTACCAGGAGAAAGGGTTGAGAAACTAAGCTAACTCTAACTAAA
>MNCI01021651.1:0-10493 GCA_015680685.1 Gnetum montanum
TAAATTAAAAATTTCCAAAGAGAATATTAACTGCTTTTGTTCATTGTTCACTCCTACCTCTGAAATGCATAGTTAGGAAAAATTAGAAAAATTTTATGGGATTTGCTAATTCCTAGTGCATAGGGCTTTGCAAACCCAAAGATGCCAACACTATTTTCCTTGCATATGGCAACATTTGAAAAATCCAAAGTTTACATGAAATTTTATGCTAACAACTAATGCACTATATTAAATCATCGTGTTCCTTTAATTAGAAGTGTGATCCCATTGATTAGGTGCTTATTAGTTCCATTTCTGGGTTCAAATTTGGAGTGGCTGCTTACCTTTACCAAAACATGAAAGGTTGCTAAGTTTGTTGTGTGATTAGCATGAAAAAGAAGATGCACTATAAAGCTGCATTCGAGGATTGGATTGCATGGCCTAGGAAGGCTGGGCAGAAGAAACATGGGTGCATGAAATTGTCCTCGATAGCCACTAGGGGGAGGGATCGCAATTTTTGGTTTGGTAAGCCCAACGGTAACATATAATAATATTATTATTTTGATATTACAACTATAAAAATATTAACAAAAAAATAGTTTAATATTTATTACCATAGAGCTAAAATAATAAAAAACACAAAAACACAAAGATGAGTGGACTCAAAGACACAAACAAACAAACACCAGTAGCACTCCCAAGCTCAACACACTTTGCACTACAAGGGCAACGAGGGTGAGTGACTCTCAATGACACACCAAGCATGACCAACTCTCACAAGAAAGATCAACACACTCCATGCTCAACCATGATGAGGGTGATCCTTAACACTAAGCACAATTGAAGCACAACTCAGGAACTCTTGACACAAAACAAGGAAGAAGGAAGGAAGGAAACAAGTAGGGAGAGGGAATAAGGAGACACATCAAATGCAGTTTAGAAGGGCACATTGGGGTTCCTCCACATAGCCTGGATGGTTAGAGGGTGCTTCATCTCACATGACAAGTTGAGCACCTCAGCCAGGTCTACCTCAGCATGCAGAAGTGGGACCCAATGGAAGTCATGGAGGAGGTGTGCTAGCCATAGGTGGGTGGTTTCCATGGCCATGGCCTTACGAGGGCACACTTTGTGGCCCAAACCAAAGGAAGTCAACCTCATATCACTGCACATGACGTTAATGTCCTGGCCACCTTGGTTGACAAGGAATCACTATGGCTTGAATGCAGTAGCATCTGGCCATACCTGGTCATCGTGGATGATGCTCCACATGTTCACCATAGCGGTTGTACTTATAGGAATTAGGTGTCCATCCATGTGCACATCCTCAATGGCAAGGCGTGCCCATGAGAACAGCAGCCCTAGTGGATGCATGCACAACATCTCTTTGACCACTACTTGTAGGTACTCCATCTTGTGGGTGTCTTCTTGGCTCACCTTACGAGCATCACCAACCATAGTGTCTATCTTAGCTTGCAGCTTCGCCTGCATTTCTGGGTGCATGGCCACTCATGCAAGCACCCACTCTAGAAGAATGGCAATGATGTTGGTTCCTCTAAAGATCATCTCCTACACACATATAAACATAAACATAAACACACATGTCCACCCTTACCCTGAACCATGAAATATGCTTCCATTGCCATTTAGATAGATTGGAAGTGCATTCATTAACCAAACACAAGGGGTGCAGTATCTTACCCATAGAATAGTGATCATGTCAATGTATGGGAGAGGTGGGTTGCACTTTGTGTTACCGTTGTAGCATTGAATGGATAGCAACATGTCAATGAAGTTGGATTTGAACTTGGTCGAAGCACCTGTAGCACCATGATAGTGACTGTCTATTATGCTTTAAATGAAGGCATTCACGTAGGGAACCAATACATCGCAATGCCAGTGCACACCATGAAAGTCCAACAAGTGAAACAAGGAAAGTGGTTAAATGAATTGAAAATGCTGAGCAGGTCATAGCCCCCCCCCCCCCCCCCCCCCCCCCCCCCCCCCCCCCCCCNACCTCCTTGGTCTCCACGTTGGTGTTCGATGCCACAAAGTCATAGCTGCGTCCAAAGACCATGTTCATAATGTTGGCCAAGGAGGTATCCATGAGGTAGCCATGCACTCTCACCTACCCATGTTGTGCCATGAATCATTGGATGCTTGCCAAGGTAGAGGAGAGTGCATGTTGGTAGTGTAGCTTAGATGTAGCAAGGCACGCTAGGGAGAAGAGGTGTGATGTGGTGGTGCATGGCAGAGGAAGCGCCAGTAGGGTGAGTAGCGCATAAAGCACATGGCACAATTGAAGAGCATTGTTGATGCCAACATCACTAATGTTACTCATGGGGCCATGATCAACAAGTCTAATCCCCTGACATTGAGCACAAAGAAAGTTAATTTGTACAAGCACATATTGGGGCTCAATTCATAATGGTGAGCTTTTAGCAATGGTTATGCTACCATGCCATGATGGCATGAACATATTAGCCCAGGTGGTGTAGAATGTGGGTTACGTAATGGCTACAAAGGTGGTGTAACCAACAATAGTGGTGCTAGGAGTTATGTGAGTTATAGGAGTTACGTTGGTGGTAATTGATAGTGGTGGAAAATGTGGTGGGAGTTATGTCTAGGTGGTGCCAGGAGTTACATGCAGTAGTGGCATAAATGATGTCATGGAGGTCTCAAGCATTATGAAAGTCACATAATAGCCCAAGTGGTGGGCATAACTGATGCATGATGTGGACATTTAAACACCCAGACGAGTGGCTATAAAAGTGGAGGAGCAGATGTTGTGGATGAAGAAGAGGCGTGACCTTCTTTCTCTTTGGCACAACGATGTGGTGCCAAATGGTGAGTAGCACGTGCAGCCTTCCCTCTCTCTCTTGTAGTAGTAGGGTGCACTATACATGGTCACAAGGGGAATCAGGGGACTATCAGCACTAGTGGGAACTTGAGAAACAAGAGGTAGGTGAATCATCTATCAAGGACTCCCCTCTCCAGAGGAAACTAGCAAACGATGGTTTCTCTTTTTTTGACATATCACTATTGGCCAACCTCTCCCCTTTTCAGCAAGGTATGTGATAAAGGCAATCATGACAACAATGGTGGAAACATGGTGGAAGATGATGGATAGCACCTGTAGCCTCCCCTCTCTCTCACTAGGGCCAACCTCTCTCTCATATTGAGGGCCAACCTCTCTCACATTGGGGGTTACCTCTTTCTCATTAGGGCTAGCCTCTCTCTCATTAGGGTCTAGCCTCTTCTCTCTTCAGCTACATGCATGGCAGATAGAACAACATGTGTGCTAGGAAATAGAGGCTATGAGTGATGTGTCTATAGCACACAAAGCAGACAATAGTGACATCTCTCTCTCTCTCCTCCCTTCTCTAGTAGATGATGATGGATAGAATTTTGAACTATAATGGCAGTTGGCAACAGAATAGATTTCTCTCTCTCTCTATCTCTGCAAATTTGAATCGATGAATGTAGTAGGGTTCTCTCTTTCTCTCTCTCTTTGGCAATGATGAAGCTACAATAGGTGGCCTCCCTAGAATTTTTGTCATCAATGACAGGTTGCATGGTAGGTAATGGTGAGGCACGTGGTGATGGAACACTAGACAAATCTCTCTCTCTCTCTCTCTCTCTCTCTCTCTCTCTCTCNGGCTATAAGCAACATCAACTATGGTAGCGTTTGCAATGATGAGATAGCACCAACCAACAGAACCAATGGGGATTAGGGAAAAAATTAAATTTTCTTGCTATCTACTATTTTTTCATGAAATCTTGAATGTCAAGACAGTTGTTCAATTTGAATTCTCCCAACTTTTTAGTTTAATTTATTTTATTTTGAAACATCACATGGCCCTCTTTAACAAAGATAATTTTTAGGTTTTCATACCCATACAGGAGGCATCCTAGGTAATAGTCTTCTCAAATGAGTTTTTTTCCAGTGTTAATGTGTCTAAAATTTACACATCAACAAATAGCCTATATGAAAACTCCTTGATGGGTTTGTCTATAAAGGTAGAGCTATTGAGGATGTCCTTAGTTATGTCCAAGTGATTGCTCATGATGGCCAAAGTGTGCCCAATGCTGAAGGCCATGAGCCTCTTGGACAATGGACCCTACATAGCATAAATGGTTGCTAACTTGCAGTGTGCAAGATCTATCATGGCCATGATGCTACCCATGATGGATCACCCTCTTGGGCCCAGAATAGGCTTCTTGCTTTTATGTAGGCCTACCCATGCAGGTCCCCTCAACAATGCCCAACAAACCATAGCCATGGCCATTTTCAATTAGATAACAAGCTTATGCCACCATCCATGAGAACCCTTGCAAGTCCTTCCCTTCCCCGAAGAAGGATAGCTGACTCTTTCCCAAGGCAAGAAACGCTAGTAACATCCACCAATTATTTTTTTTGGATGCCATCACCATTGTCCTCCCACATAACATAGCCCAACCCAACACTTCTTCACAATTCACACTCACTCACTCACTATGAACATGGATAGTGCAATGCAATGCTGCTGCTGTGTGGTGCAATGTTGATGTGAGATGGAAAAGGTAGCGACTTTCTCCTTTTATACACGATTTTTCTTGCATCCCATCCCAACATGGGTGATAGTGTTTTGATGGTTATTGGAGGATGTGTCATGTTGTGCCATGCAATGCCATGCTAATGATTAGTGCACCTCACTTCACTTTCCCATGTTGTGCACCTCTTCCTCCTCTTGCATTGTTGCATGCATGCATGATGGCCATGGTCGACCAAAAATGTAGGGAAAAAAGCCCAATGCTGTGGTTGTTTTTCATATTTTTGAACATGGTTCCACACACCATTTTCCATCCCATTAACCACAACCTATCAATTACAATGTTTTGGGCATTGTTTTTTTTTTTCATTCTAGGTTAAGAAACTGGGCTATGTAGTACATCTACCATTTCAAAATGTGATGTCAATAATGAACCTTCCCTTGGCTCAACAACAAGCATTTATCTTGGTGTGGTGATATGTTGAAATACTTTCATATGAATGAGGCTTCTCCGTCCTTTTCTAACATTTTTTGTTTTGTAAAAGATTACATCCTCTTCTTGTATTCTCTCCTCTATTATTTTTTCAATACTTTCTAATTATTTTTTACTTATTTTGGAGAGATTTCTTCCTCTTCTTGTACTTCCTTTATTTTTTTTTTCCAATTTTTCATAACAGTAAGTTTGCACCCCATGTTCAAATGCACATGCATCTGGCAGTGGAAGATTCTTTATTGCAAATTTGAATTGTATTCATTGAACAAGCATGGAAATTTCCATAATACCACCACCTACCTATAGCACGCTATGTATATGTATTTATATATGTATTTTTAGTTTTCAATGTAAACATTTGCTACAACTAAACACCTTCCCTCTAGAAAGCAAGCATATTGGTGTGGCTTGGTTGGTTTTCATGCAAGCAAATGGTTTCAAGTTCAAATCACACTCCTTTATATTCTACCAATGTATTGTGTTGGCTATCTATCTTGGAGGTACATTTAGTTAAACGTTTTTGGGTATAGACACCTCCCTAATGAGAAAGTATGGTACCAACTTGTAAAATGCCATAAGCTTAGAGGCTTGGGGGCTTTTGGCTTCTACATAGATGCATGCCTAGAGACCCAATGTCATAGGTTCTTTCACAGCAACTTGCATTGTGATTTATAAGATTAGTATCTACCAAATGGCTAAAGATAACATCTATCTAACAAGATTTCTTAGGCTTTGCGCTTTGCACATGAACGTACTAAAGTACTTCATAGTCACTTACTTGTCCCTTTGTAGCAAGTCTATACATTGAAGATTATGAATGTAGAGCATGGAAATCATAGGCACCAAAGCTTCAATGGTGCATTGCATACAATTTTGATGCAGAATGCATCTTGGCAAGATGAAGAACATGAATTAACCATGTTGTTTCCTTACCTAATTACATTGATCCTATCCCTAGTTTTAGAGCTTGGTTTTGGAGAAAGAAGATGTGGTAATTCCCTTTTCTATTTGTGTGTGTCTCTATTACAAGGATCATAGAATGAAGTTATGTACTTATTTTCCTACTTTTCTCAAATCATTTACCTAGTGCTCAAAAGCTCTAGCTAGCAGCCTTTTTCTTTTCTTTTCTTTGTATGGTGGATTAGGGGAGGGGAGGATTGGTATCAAATTTCAAAAGAATAACTATAAGTACACACCAAGACACATAGCGAACATGGTACCTTAGAAGAGTTATAGATGAGCATAATGATGCCTTAAGTAGAACTCAAACCACCAACCACTTGCCTAGCCAAACAATGAGCTAACCACTTGAGCCATCTATCAATGATGTAGCTATGAGCTTGCATTTTTCTAGCCATACAACTAATGAGTGCTTATGTTCTTAGGAAAAAACAAGCATATGGTTGAGCTTGATTTGATCTCATCATCCAAGTACCTCTAGTTGCAACCATTGTAGTAATTCAACTAGTAAGATTATTGTAATACCCCTACTCATTATCTATAAAATCCTATAAATAACTCATAAAGATGCTACAGAAGCCTAAGGACCTAGATTTAAGCTCAAGTTACTAATTCAAAAGGAAGCTATAAAAATAAATAATAATATTTAATTATAAGCATAGATACAGTAGAGCAACACAACACAACAAAAGTTTAGTTTACTCGCATACATAATCAAATAAAATTTAAACAGAGAAAAATAGATATTTATGTAGCCTCAAAAATGTATATGTTAAAACATTTCACTAATTGCTTTATAAATTAGTACACAAAATAACGATTTCAACGACACTTGTTTTGCCTCAATTGGACATCTAGAAATAAAGATATTCAAGTTTAAAGATTACCAAATTAATTAATAAAATTAAAAATAATAATTAAGTATAATATTAATATATAATAAATAACATATAGCATGTGCTAAAATGAAAAGAGGTCCTTCTAATCTCACAATCCAAATGGCATAAATGGCAATTTCACATCTATCATACTTTATTATTTATTCACAAATATAAGTACACCGTTCAAATATCCAAAAAGTGTACAAGGTCTCTATTTTACAAAAATACAAAATATATAATAATTATTTTTTGAGATGTGGAGGATCCATCTTGTACAAAATTGATTCACCTTGCATCCCATGTTCCTCTTTCAGTGTTTTGATGCCTACTCTAGGCTCTTTGTATCAAAATGCAGGAGTCAAAACCCCTCAAATAAGAAAGGTTATTTTATTTCCCTCTTTATGGAGCATAAAGGTTATGGATCAAAACTCTCATGTTATGGGCTAGTGAAGGTTTTCAATTAAATATTCAAAAATTTTTTAAGGTCTAAACATGCCAAAAAGTTTCCAAAAAATCAAACAAAATCAAAAAATCCAAACAATACATAATTTAATTGTTTAATTATTTAGTGACTAAAGATATCACAAACTATTCAAAAGAATGAAAAAATAATATATTTTATCGAGGAATCTTCATAGGCTAGATCTTTGTTATCCTCACTACCAAAGGAACTTATTGACAAGTCTTGGAATAACCTCATTACTATCATGAAATTATCATCGTGATCCCAAACAAGTCACTCATGGTTGAGTCTTGGCAATAGCCTCACTACTAACATCCTCAACAACCAAGGAACACATATCATCAGAAGGATAGGTCTTGACTATGCCTCATCACATATTACTAAACTGCTTAATTTCATGGCCTTGGCTAAATCTATAGCCTCACATGAACTTAACGAATTAAAAACCAAGGTAGGAAATCCATCCAACAACCCTTTTTTTTGTAGGATGGGTCTCACTAAGGAGAACTCCACTATAGCATGTAGACACAAGCATTTAAAAGATTCGTGGCTTCCACTATCAACTCAGCAAAACTAGTTCCATAAAATTTTTTTTTCAAAAATTTGAAAGTTTTTCAGAAATAGTCAAAAATCTAGAATAACCAAAATTTCTTACCAAATTATATTTATATAATAAGCTAATCTAAAATAATTATAAAATCTTGAAGAACAATTTTGGTGAAGTTTACACAATCCCAAAAATTCATTTAAAAGAGAAAATATAGTCTAGACAAGAATAAATTAATGATATCCATATTAAAAAAACAAGCCCAAAATGACAAAAATTTAGAAGAATCTTGGTATAATGATTAAAATTATGAAAAAGTAGAAAATAACCATAAAATAGAAATAAAGTGCACAGAATCCAAAGCAAAATATGGTAGCCATATAAAAAGGAAAGTAAAATAATCTTTCTTACTTTCCAAGATGCCCAAAATCAACCTTTTACTTCACTTTGAGCTATCGCACTAGAAACCCCTTATGATCCAAAATAAGACATATCAAAGGAAATAATCTATTTATAGGACTAATACAAATACAAGCATCCATGCACGATCTAGTCAAATTCCAAGGACTAAGTGCTTATGCACCTTTACAGAACAAGGACGGATTAGTCAATCGTTGTCTTTCCAAACTTACTTGTATGGAATGATTGTATGGTTAAGTAAACTTGAGGTATATGATTTTTATATTTTTTTTATGTTTTATGTCCTAGTGCTACAAATGGAGAAGTGAACTAGTTAAGTAACTAATTTAATTTAACTAATCGACTATGCCCTAACTAGTCCTAACACCAACTCCCACTTGCCATACACATCCTGAACTAGTGTGACACTACTGGGATTACCAAATGCTAATCGTTACTGGGTTACCAAGTGTTCCACACATTCTCGAAGTGGTCGTACTAAGTGTGCTTACTTAGGGGTTTTAACAAGGAGAGAGAGAAAAATTTAATTAACTAAGGAAAGCATTAAATAACTATAAATAACATTAAATAAGCTATTCTGAATGCTACAATGTTTATCACAAAGTTCATCTTTATTTCTAGCCACAAGGTGTGCTTAGGTACACAATGCTCGAATAAAGATCCGTTCACTTTATGACTTCTACTATGGGCACTCAGAAATAATTCTAACTCTGAGAAGGAAAAAAGGCAAGAGTTCAAGTAAGGGACTGAGACTAACTATTGCCAAACCACGTGCACCCACCTCTTATTTATAGGTGACAAGACAGGCCTGATATCGAATGTTTGATATCGCTTGGAAGGCTCCGATATTGTGTACTCGATATCATCGATATGATATCGTGGCCCCTATATCATGGCTTATCATACCCCCATGATTGAATGAAAACTTGTCCTCAAGTTCCTTACAAAATATTAGGAAGGTATGGGATCATGAACTGAATGAGAACTGACAGCAACAAGGAATAACAGACTTAAAGTGCCCAATGAACGGATCAACAAACATATTACAACATTGGTGTTCATGCCCATTGTGGTGAACACTGTACATAGATGACATCCAAACCCTCATCTAACAACTTGAAGAGAAAGAGAAAGAGAAGAAAATGAGGTGCATTGCTGCCAATGTTAGAAATGTGCATTCCATTGTTCATCCATAGCCACATGATGAAGTGTGTTCCTTGCATAATTGCTTCCACTCTAGTCCATCCTAAGTGCTTCCTCCTATCCTAGTTCATTGTTCGTGTAATCTCCATCTACACACACAACACAATCATGAATTAGCAAGGATAGATAAGCCATAATGCAGCTGATAACTTGCCTCGATATACATGCATTGGTTGGGTTGTGGGTATGGCATATACTAGGTTAGAGGTTTTTAACTGATAACTACCCAAGGTGTAGGGGTGAGATAGGTAATTGAATGGAAAAATTTGTGACAGGGCCCCCACAACTAAGAGCAAACCTCTGGTAGTGATAGGGTGGAAAAATTGAAGAAACAATGAAGATGAGGAAAATAACAATGACGAAGCTAATAAAATGGATGTCATGGATGGGGATGAAACAAGAAATGGTTGATTGCAAAGAATGTTTAAGAAAAAGAACTTAACAATTGCACCAAAAAGGAATGTTAGTGGGTCCTCCCTAAAGCAGGCCCATGCCTTTTATGCCCTAACAGACCCACAAACCAAAGAGTCCGTAGGCTCTCAAAATGACATATGGAAATAATGGTTAAGAACTTACCCACAAGAGTTTACCAAAGACTAACAATGCGGCAACCAAGACATAGACTAATCATAAAACTAGCAATGAGGTGAAATATGGGAGAAATATGAAAGGAGAGGAATGGAATCCCAAGAGCAAGGTTGTGTAAAGTCCCTTGTGTATTATGTGGTTAAGGTGACCAAATAAAATTCATCCCAAGTCTGGACTCACCAACCACATCCAATGACCTCGCATCAATACATTTGGCCAACCCATCCTTATGAAGCAATAAGAATGCATCCATCAAGTCACCACCATTCCAAGGAGAAAAAGATAGAGAAGCAAGAAGCGAGAAAGGGCTTAAGTCAGAGGGAACCTTTAGGCATGGGTAACATGTCTTTCCAATGCCATAACTAGTGTTTGCAGCCCATGTTTCTTTATTATGTCTAAGGGGTGTGATTTGAATTCCCACTAGTATTTT
>MNCI01021654.1:0-16398 GCA_015680685.1 Gnetum montanum
CTTTTTAGGCACGATTACTAGAGGGCTAACCCATTTGCTATCAGTGATGGGATATATGAACCTAGCCTTAAGAAGCTGTTCTATTTCGTCTTTTACTACTTGCTTCAATTTTGGATTCAATCGCCTTTGCAGTTGTTTTTGAGGTTTCATGGAAGGGTCAATGTAAATCCTATGCTAGCATATCCTAGGATCTATTCCAGTTAATTCGGGATATGACCAGGCAAAGGCTTTTAACCACTTGTTTATTACTTTCAACAGTCTTCCTTTTTGTTTGGAAGCAAGTCTTGCATTGATGATTACCGGTTTTCCATTTTCAAGAGTCATATATTCCAGATCGGTGGGCAATGGTTTCAATTCTAAGGGCTCTTGTTTAAATTTTTCAAGAATTTCCAACTTCCCCCAATTGATGTTTTCAAGGTTAAGGCTTGGAAGTTGGAAGCAGACTTGCTCTAGTGCATCTANGAAAAAAAACAAACAGTCACATAAAGAAATGAGAAAGTATAACGATGTTCCATGCACATTAGTGAGTTACTCTCTTGATCAGCTATCAGCCACTGGGTGTCTTCTTGTTGTGTGGCTGCTGCATATAGGTACTTTTGTATGTTAATTTTTTGTGCACATCGGTTGCATGTAGGCAATGCTAAACTTTGCACAACCCATGATCTCTGCACGCAATTGCATCCTGTATCACTGTATGCGATGCATGGAACCTTCTTCTTCTCTATCTTTCTAAAAGTGTTCTCCTTAGATATTTCCAGGGAAAGATCGCGGATTCCTAGGTGTGCATCTATAGTACTTGGCCATGCCCTTCCCATTATTATTAGGAAGTCCCCTTTATCGTTATTCACTTGTATCACTAGGAAATCAACTGGGTACAACCACCCACACACAGTGGTGATGATGTCCTCCACCAGTCCCAAGGAAACAGTGATGGACTGGTTAGCCAGCTCTAGGCGAATATTGCTCTTCTTTAATGGAGGCAAGTTCCAGGCTTTGTACATTTCTTACGATATTAAGTTGACTCCAGAACTTGAATCCAGAAGAGCTTTGCATGGCTCATTCCCAACAATTTGGATATAGATTAGAGGGCTTCTAGGATCAGAAAATTCCTGGGAAGGTGGCCAACCTTAATCCAGTTAGTAACGACATGTGTTAGTATGCATGGAGCTCAGTGTCTAGTTTAAAGGGAGATCTGAAGCTCTATTTGATGGGGAGGCGTTCAAAGGTTCAACCACTTGTGGTTGTAAGGGCTTGGTTAGACTGTTGGTTCTAAAGAAAGGTCTTTTCTTCATACGGTTGTTAGAACTAATAGTGGGTTGAGGATATACAGCCCTTGTGGCATTGCGTTGCTGCGATTGAGTAGGGAGTTCCCCTTGCATTGCTGGAGTAGGTGGTAATGGAGATATTGGTGTGAGAGTTGCCGATGGATTTGGAGGATGGTATATTTGTGGGTTATCTCCCCTAAGAGAAGGAGTTCTATAATACTCACGGGCTTGGTAGTGATGTTGTGGTGTAACGTGACTAACAGAGTCACATGGAGAGATTGGATGCTGCACGTAGTAGCCATATGGGTCAGGTTGTTGGTATGGGTATTGTTGCCTTGGTGGTGGCATCCCCCATGACTGTGGTGGGTATTGTCACTATTGGTGTTGCTCAATAGTTGGTAGTGGAGTTCCACTTGGATAATACGTTGAAGGTTGGTGGAACTGCCTTGGATTACCTTGGGGATAAGGTAACCATCGAGATGCTTACTATTTGTTAAGTCGTGGGTTGAGTGCATACACCCTAGACTCTTGTAGATGTGAGATCATTGGGCAACATCCCTTAGGATGGTCATATTGGCATATCTCACATCCACCGTTATTGTCCATATCTGAATTCACAACCTCTTCAGTAATGGCCATTTTACCCTTACCTTTTTTATGTGCATTGTCCACTTCTCTCTTTTTCTTTTTGTTATTATAGTCACTACCTCACTCCTAGACTCCTCTACGATTTTAAGAATAGTTTCAAATGTACTATCTAGGGAGTCCCAAATTTGGTCTACCTTTGTCGACACTTCTGTTGTTCATTTTTGGAGTAGAAAAGTTTTCTTATTCACCATCTCTTCGAGTGGTGACTCTTCCTCCTCTTCATAGAATCTCACTCCCCTTTTTCGGAGGCAAGGATCTCAGTTGTATTCTTCCGCACTTTCTCTCTTACGTAGCTCCCCTTCTTCCTTGGCTACTTGCTCTAGCAATCTATAAACCTAATGAGACCTAAGCTCTGATAATCTCCCTTGGGCATACGTTCTAAGGGTTCTCCTTGTTTCATGCCTAAGTCCATCCACGAGATGGCATAGTTGATCCCGCTATGAATAACCATGGCCAGGGCAACGATGTAATAGTGCGTAATAGTGGCCCATGGCAACATCCAAGGGTTCATGATTTCCTTGCTTCCATCCTTGGATTTACTTCCGTAGGTTAGACACTCAGGAGTACTTTTGGTACTTATCATTGAACAGTTCTAACATTGTGCTCCACCTCTGAATGGATTTCGGTTCTAAGGATCGGTACGAGCTTTCAGCTTCTTTCACTAGTGTCCTTGGGAACAACTTCAATTTTTGCCATTCATTTTCTATGTTTTGCAAGGCACATGCATCGTGGAATGCTTGTAAATGATTTTGAGGATCAATGTTGTATCCTCCTTCAAATCATGGGATGTTGTTCATGTCTAACCTCTTGATCCTACTATCCCTTTGGTGTCTTGTTGGAACTCTTACGGCCTCCATTATATCTAGCACACTTCTAGTTGTAGTAGGGGTTCTTCGTGATTATCTTGTTCATAGCGTCTATGGTGTCTATGCGGTTCCCTACTCTCCCTTCTTCTATGCCTTGATTCTATAGAGTGCCCTCATCCTCGTTCTTGATTGTCTCGTTGATGACTTTCACATCGTTTCCCCTTATCCTCAAGATTGGTTTCCCTATGACTGCATCTAAACACTAAAGGAGAGGATGAAGATGATGATGAAGGTGAAGAAGAAGGAGAACCATCGCCATCATGGTGTTTTCTACCTTCTCTTTAGTGGTCTCGGCCTCGATCGTGATCATGATCAGAATGTCCACCCTTATCGTGTGTTCGTGTTTCTTTGTTAAACACTTCATGTTCGTGGGTACCAGAACCAGGGTTGTGAATAGTGGAGTGGAGGTTCTGATACACTACCTCCTGACCAATGTTAGGAGGAGGAACATCGTTTTGTGGGAAACCTATTGAAGCAGGTTCACTATCCTCAATTTCGCTCAAAACGTGTGGAGCGTCATGGGGTCATTTACCCTTCAAAGATGTATGGTATCTCTTCTGTCGCAAGTCCCTTTGATGTTGCGCTTCTGTGGGATGATAGTCCCTTGAGTCATGATTGCATGCAATGTATTTCGCGTATAAAAGCGGCATGCCTATTCATGTGACAGCATGAAGGAGCATGTTGGGAACTGATCGGTTTGGAGGCAACACTATGTTACCCTCCAAGTCTCTCCAACGTAGTTGTTCATCTTGGTGGAGACTAAAGGTGAAATTGGGTACATACTCATCGGGATGAGTATATACCACATGAAACTGTTGAGGAATTGGCGAATCTTGGTTATGTGTATTATGTTGTCGACTACCTCTTGTGTTAGTCCTAGGTAGTGAAGTGCTCTTATGCGAAGAAGAAGACATCTTATTTTGTTCGGTGTGTAAATGTACCGTTGTCTTGTCTTTCTTTAATTAACCCTAAGGGTTTTTTCTAACTTTCCAACGATATGAATGATTTCCTATGTTCTACGCAGTGCACAAACAACTAAGTCCCCGACAACGGTGCCAATGATGAGTGGTGAGGTACCCCTACACTCAACCATACGAATACGAGCATTTCACACATGATCCGGTTGAACTCCAAGGACTAAGTGCTTATGCGCATTATGGAACAAGGTTAATTAATTGTTGTCTTCCCAAACTTACTTGTATTGTCATGGTTGTANCATTAACTATTCATTAGCTAAGTTCTAAATGTTCCTAACACCAGTATTCGTTCCCACTTGTCGTACACATCCTAAACTAGTGCAATGCTGTTGGGATTACCAAACGCTACTCGTTACTGGGTTACCAAGCGCTACACGCATGCTCGAAGCAGTCATACTAAGTGTATTGAACTAAGGGGGTTGAAGGTTGAGAGAGATATTAATTGACTAGGAAAGCATTAAACAATCATTAATTACTAATTAGCTTAATTTGTATGCTACAAGGTTTATCATAAAGTTTGTCTTTATTGCCGTACACAAAATTGTGCTCAGGTACAAATTGCTCGAATAAAGATCCGTTCACTCTATGACTCCTATTGTGGGCACACAGAAATAATTCTAACTCTGGAATGACTAAACTACAAGAATTTGGCTAAGGGTCTAAATCTAACTTAGGGAACCAAGGGCGCTACCTCTTATTTATAGAAGATGAGGTAGGACGCGATATCGCGTACGCGATATTGCGGTTCATCAGTTGAAATTAACTTTCTAAATTATAAAAAGGAATTTGTATTACAAGTAGGAGGAAAGACTTATATTTAATCAATTACATATTATAATCTTCCTAATTCTTTCAACTTTTGCTATTTTCATTTGTTCAATGTTTGTCCTTTTCTACTAAAAAAACCATTTTGAGAAAAAGAAAAAAATTATTGAAGTTGAAGATAGGAAAAAAATATAAAGTTGAAGATATGAAAAATCAAGTTAATGTTAATAATAAGAATGATCAAATGACAATAAAAAATCTAGAGAAGATAAAAGCTCTTATGTATATTTTTACTGATACTAGAGAAAGTATTAAGCAGCTTGAATAGATAGCTCGTAATGCAAATTTTTTCTTATTTAAACAAGAATACTATTAACTCAAAGATTAAAACTAGTGTCAAAGAGAAGGTTATAGTTGATAGTAAAATTCTGAATGTAAGATCAATAAGATATGATGAGGTGAAGATCTTCCAAAAGTAGTACCACTTTCTTACTTTGATACAAAAATTGATATTAAGCCATAGTTCTCTATCTTAAATCCTTTCTCTATTTTATGTTAAAACATGGATGTTGAAAAGTGATATAAATTTTTTTAGGATTAGGACCTTTCTCACTGCTAACAATTAATTTTCTTCATTTATTTTTTCGAAGTATCAATTATAAGGTTGTACACTTGAGTAGATAGCTCTAAAATCAGAAAATTTTATCTTTTCATATTTTTTTGATGATCTTTATGATGTACTCTAAATTTTCTTCACTCAATATTTATTTTATTTTATTTTTGGGTCTAATACCTCCCCCAAATGTACTTTAATATTCACCTCAAACAATGAAGTGTTATCTTAGTGGTAAGACTCTAGATTTGAAAGCTCTAAGTTATGGGATCAACTTTGGTGGGCAATGCTGAGTTATAAGGTCCTAATTGTATCATATATGTTAAAGTGTATTTGTATTATAATTATTTTTAGGTTTTGACACCTTCTCTCTCTCTCTCTCTCCCCCTCCCCCTTGCACCCATGCCTTTAAAAAATTACTTCTAACAAATATATTATTTTTAAGTACCAACTTTTTAGTTGATTAGTATAGAAGAAGTAGGTTCAAGCTTTATTCATAACACATTTGGGATATGGTGGGAAGTCTAGGTTCAACATTTACAAAATGTTTAAGCATTCTTAAATAACCTTTAGTCGTTTCCCTGATAGCATTCTCATTCCACCTTTTAAGATGTACAACACCACTGGCTATTGTCACATTTGATTTCATTAGAATTTCCCTATGAGGAATTCTATTTTACTCTCATCTTCTTTAACCAATGTTGAAATTTCTACTTCTTTTATCAATGTGGAAATTTCTATTGCTTCTCAAAATGCATATTTACAAGCTTGTAAGAAAAAAGTTGTGATGTCTTATTCTAATGATGCTGATGCAACTAAGATACCCAATTTTGTTTTTTGTAATGATGTATATGAGTCATTGGTTGTTGGTCTTTTATCACAATATGTGTTTATTCAAATTTTGACTTAATTGTCCCATAATCGAAGTTTCATTTTGTAGTTAAATGATGTGATGAAAAAAACATAATATCCAAATCTTTCATGCCATGTATTATTCTCCATTTTATTGCTTGTTCATTTAGACAATACTTTTAAGGTGCAGCATGCTCTAGATATAGGGTCTTTTATACATAATCATGCAATGTTGATCAGTCGTAAGTGCGTTCTAGATTTTAATATGCTAAAGTTCTATTTTTTGTTAAGTGATATAATCTTCCATTGATTTTTCAAAAGGCTAAGTAAGAAATTGTTAGTCTTCTCAATTCCATTACACATATGAAGTTTATTTCTACAACATATGGTTTTCATAGATGTTTCTTTGTTGAAATCAAATTTTTTAATCATAAAAAGAAATTGGTATTATAAGTAGAAGGAAAGACTTATATTGAATCAATTACATATTATAATCTTTCTAATTCTTGCAACTTTTGCCATCACAAAGAACATTTGTTGAATGCTTGTCCTTTTCTACACAAGAAAAAAGATTTTAATGAAAAGAAAAAATTTGTTAGAGTTGAAGATAGGAAAAAAATAATATGAAATTGAATATACAAAAAATAAAGTTAATGTCAATAATAATAATGATTAGCAATAAGTAATTTAGAGAAGATAAAAGCTCATGTGTATAATTGTTGGTGCAAGATTACCATCCTAACCAAAATAGTTGAAGTAACTCATTTTAGGTGGTTGTTGGTCTTTGGCTCCACCAAGGCATGAATACCTTCAAATAGCTTTTGTTGATTTTAATGAGGTAATTATGACTTAATTTATATTTACTTAGGTTTCTTATTGAGAGTCAAAAAGTATTTTTGATGTTTGTAATTACTAACAACGACCTTCCTCTTTAAGCTATTTCTAAATTGAACTCATCGTTCTATGAATTTGAATTATCTGCTAACACACTTTCCAAAAGTTATATTTTGCAATAGTAATGCTATATAGAGTTGAAATATGAGATTAACGAATTATTTATAAAGCTCAAACTTATTTCAAAAATGACTCTAATTCCATGTGAAGCTCATTCAAAATTGACACTTAGAGAAGCTATCCCATTGAATGAGAATAACAAAAATAAGCTAAACTTTCGTATTTTAAGAAGATAACTTATTTCAAAATTTATTATCTATTAAAACATAGCTATGTGAAAATTTAGCTAAATAAGTAAACACATGTATAATGAAATGACAAGATGAGAAAAAAGCCAAAAGAGAAAAGTTGAACTTGTTTTAGAATGCAATTACAAAAAAATGTCTCTATAAGTCTTTTCTCCCCAAAGTTCCTACCTTTTCCTTTCCCCTTAGAGCTCTATATAATAGCTCTCAGTGGTTACAACAATTACAAAAAATTAAGGCTTAATAAATTTTATTGTTTCTTCATATAATTACAAATTGTCAAATAATTGCTAAACTGTCTCAAATGCTTTCTTAATTTTTTAATTTGCTGGTCTTCTATTGGTAGCTTTTGGGATATGTGGCCATAATTGTATCAAACTCTAATAGCTTGATTAGTGTATCTAGCTTTGATTGATTTAGCCCTTTTATTATCTAATCTACCTACACATCACTAGCTCCCAGTTCATTTAAAAAATTGATTATCTCACTCAAAGCTACTCTTGCTAAAGAATAAGCCTACTCTAATTCCAGTTTCTTTTGATTACTTTCAGTCATTACTCTTGCAAGTAACATCATAGTGTTATCTAGAAAATCTTGCTTGAATGCTGATAGTTTTTCTCTTATTTTAGTTGCTATCCTTACTAAATCTTGAGCTCTTTGATAGATCTTTACAAATATGGCTTAATTTCTTTTGGTTAATTCAATATCTACTTGAATTTCCTTTATCCATTCTTTTTGGAAATTGAATTCAGTCATTAGCTTTTGAAAATTTTGCTATAGTAGGTAGGAATGATCTAAACCTCTTAATTTTTTAGCTTCTTCCAACTTTGAGCTTACAACAACCAATTTTTCTTATAACTACAGGCTAGCTTGTTCATTGTTTGATAGCAGTGAATCTTTGATTATAATTATGGTCTTAAGTTATTCATTTTAATTGTTGAATTTTTGAGATCTTCCTTCTATCTCTTTATTTCTTATTCATTCTACACCAAAAATTCCTTTAGCGTAGCTATTCTATTACACCCACTTACCCCATGTATTTATTAATGTAGCTATTGTCTCTCAAATATCTTGGTGTGTCATTAATAGCTTCTATCCTCTAGTTAGAGGATCATCTTCCTTATAGGGAAAAATAATGCTCGTTTAAGTCTTTAGTTTAGTTTGGAGCTTTTAGCTTAAGATGATTCTCCCTTCATTTTTCTTTACTTTGAAGGACATAGCGGCTCCTTTCATTAGATATCCTAAAGAAAAAGCTAGTGTAGTTAAAGCAAGCAATGAGCTCTTACTTTCTTTTTGTTGTTCTTCGAATAACTATCTTCATTGTTGTTGTTGTTTTAGTAGCTTTTATTATTTCTTTTCTTTATTGGCTTTAATTCTCTTAATCATAATCTTCCTAGCTCCTTTGACTCTTGCATATTTAGCACTACAGAGTGGGAATCATTCATCATACATAGCTTTCTTAGGGTTGTCTAGCTTTCAAGAGAAATAGTTCTCTTCCATAATAGTTATGTATTCATTTAGAAAATCTTGGGCTAAAGCATAGTCTCTACTCATCAGTCATCTCTAAGCTTCTACAATGGATCAATCACATGAGGATGTTGGGAGTTTCATTGACAAGCTTCTTCTTAGTTATTCCTAAGATTCATCTTTGGCTTGATCCACCTTCTTGTCTAAAGTCTTTTGATATATCACATTTGTTTCATCAACTTGATGCAACTTTATGGTTCTTTTGGCTAAATAGATTTTTTTAGAAGCTACTAGTAAGTCATATTGCTAAGTTATATCTTTTGGCCATGCCTTTAAAGTGTCTTGCATTATTAAATTCTAAAAAGCTAAACTTTAAGGAAGAAACTTACATTTATGGTCATGCTTGATCAAACTTTCCCACATCTGCCTTCCCACTTCCAATATTGTCAAGTATGGAGCTACGAATCTTGGGAGCTTATAAACTTGGCCTTCAAATCATGCTATTAAAATCTGGGTAAATTGAACATGAAAACACATCTTTGTGATAGGTATTTCTAATTTTATCAATAATTTGTTGGTCAAATCCAGGTTTGACAGCTTCCAAAATAAATTTGAACAAATGGAGATATACACTGTCCATAAAAAATCTAGGGCCTAGGCATCAAATTAATTTTTTTGATAAATAACTTGAAAAAAATCATAGCAAGGATCCTTTGGTTGAGTCCTCCACTACAAGCCATATTTTGCAAAAATTGATGTTGTACTAGTTCTGGCACTTCGCTTAGCAAATAGTTAATGAGAAATGACCTTAAACTTAATCAGGTTCCTTGCTTACATATTTTAGACAAGCTCTTTTGCAAAATATAGTTCATATATTGAACTAGAAATAAATTGTTACCATTTTCTAGAGCTACCCAAACACAAATATGATAATCTCATCAAAACTAATCTCTTAACCTATACAAAAATTAAAGGTTGAAATGAAAATTATGTGAGGAAACTTGAGCTCATTTGCCTTTAGAATGGTATTCTTGTATCCCCATGCCTTCGTGAGTTATCCTAGTGGAAGATTTGCAATATTTCTAGTGTTTAGATGTGACCAAAATTTACTACTAGGTACTTCTTCATTAATATGTTGAGCTTTTCCTTCACTAATAGTAGGCTTAATTATACCAGAAAAGTCATATGTCTTTTTGGCACTAATGTTGATAAATTGCTTTGCATTTCCTTCGAAATAGGGCTTATCTTTTTCATATATTATTTTGGCTACCAAGCAATTAGTAACATCTCTTCTCAAATATTTTCTTAGTGAGAATTCAAGCTTGTGGAGCCTTGTTTTGTCATATACAGCACACCAGTCCTCTATAGTTTTTAGACTATAAAGCACTAATTTTTTTACTATGTTTCTTATCAAAATCAAAGAATTCTCTTTCATCCTACTTAAGCTTTAGACATGTGATGTCTATTCATTAATGTAGTTGAAAAATATTGAGCTTGAATGTTTGCAAGTAATTTGAGAAACTTAAAATATATACATCATGGAACTTCTATGGAGCTTCTTCTTTTTCTTTGTGGGACATTTTTGAAACTACAATTTTTTAGATGGGCTTAAGTTGAAAGTCCTTTTGAGATTTAGAATGCAAAGTATTAGGTTTAAAATGTAGTTCTTGCTCTATTCTGTAACTATGCTATGCATTTAATGCTTTATCAGTTGTATGATTTAAAATTCACCACAACTCTATTAATTAATATTGGAAACTGGAAACTAGAAATTCTTATTACATCTAGGAAATCACAAAGTATTTGTTGGATGGTTACAATGCCTCAATATAGTGTTGAAGAAAGTTGAAAATATCATTGATCTAATGTCCTAAGTAGATAGGGTCAATTTGAAAGAAAGTAATTAACATATTACAATTAATAGTATAATTCAATCAAATATGAGCCAAAGATGGGTAAAATAAAAAAAATGTCCTTCATCTTCTATGCTTTGTTTATATAGTTTGCAAATATGCTCTTCTATTGTTAAATTGATCCAATAGCTTGTCTAAATAAGGAGATGATGAGAGCTCATTCTTGCTTTAGGAATTTGATTTCTTAAATGAGTAGGTGAGGATCATTGTACTTAGGGTGGGGGGGAGAAGTTGGGGGGAGGAAGACGAATAACTTTCAAAATTAAAATTTGTTCAACAAAAAGCATACACAAGATGTAATGTGGTTTCCCAACTTGGGTAGTCCACACTTGGAGGGTACTTCGTTAGCATACCTCTAAACTTTTTCTCTCTCCAAATGTGGTTTGAAGGGTACCACACCCTGTACAAGCTCTAAGCTTAGCTTTGAAGTGATTCAACATCATGAATCCACTCAACCCTGTAAGGTCCCTTCAAGCTTAGAATGTGGTTTCCAAGATCCCACAACCTTTACAACTTGTGCTCCACTTTGGAGTGTTGTGGTGCTGCACCAATACTCAATCCTGTAGGATCCCAACAAGCTTAAGGATGATTCCTTCTTGCAAGAAGCACATCAACCTCGTAGGGAAATAAGAAAAAGAAAAATACATAAGGAAAGAACATAAATGACTTTACAAAGTCCTTGTAGTTGAAGCTCACTTCAATACACCAAGTAATACTACAAGAAAATGATAGTTCAATGAAGAGTAGATTATAAGTTTAGAGAATAGACAATTTGGAGCATGAATGTGAATAGTGCTTACTAATTCCCAAGAAGTTTGATGTCTTCTTATAATAGTGGAGTTTCCAAGAATGCATCAAAATCAATGCAACGGTCACCTAATGGCTAGTGTAGATGTCTTCTTCGAGATTGAGATGTCTCTTTGAATTTAGCCTCAAATCTAGGAAGACATCTATTTTGAAAATGAGACATTTTCTTTCTAAAGGAGATGTCTCCTATTTTTGGAAGATATCTACTATTTAGGAACGATGTCTTTGTGATGTCGCTTGTGACATCTTTGAGGAGACGTCTACTGTATAAGGCCCAAAAATGAAACTACTCGTTTTGATGTTGGGAGCCTCGGGATGTCTCCAAACAAGTCCCCATAGGCCCTATAACCTCCTAGACTCATCAAAATGAGCCAAAAGAACACTAAAATATGCCAAATCATCCAAGAATCTTCCTCAACAAAAATCAACATAAATAGACACATTTAGCTTGAAATCTTCATATTTGTCCATGCTCACTTGAGTCTTTGTGATCCCAACTTTGCTTTTGAGTCTTTGAGTCCTTTGCTCTTGGTCCTAATTTGCTTATGAAGTCCTTGTCCCAATCTTCGTTCTTTCCATTGCTTTATGAAGTCTTTGTCCATAATCTTATCATGTAAACACAAGACCATGTAAACATCCTTTGTTCTTCAATTTTCTTAAGGCTTTGACATACCAAAAGGTCAACAATCTCCCCCTTTTGGGTAATGTCAAAAACTTAAGAAAATGGATAAGTATAATCACAATGTCACAATATACTAAGCACTTCTCCCCCTTTTTGAACATGAACAAAAAGGGAATGAAGTAGTCACATTTCTAAGAAGCAAAATTTGTTACTAAAGATATATCATTTAAAAAAAACATATAGTTTTGGAGAGCCATTGCATAATGAGCATATCCATTCTCATACAAAACTCTCCTCTTGTATAGACATCACCCAAAAGAATCTATCCAAATGCCTATAAAAATATTTCATAATATAATTGTGTATAACATACAAATAGTTTGCAAGAGAACCATATGAAGAATACACATATCATTAATTTTATATGGATAATGAAGTAAAACTAGTGTTTATTAAGAGTGGCCCTTCATCTATCCACAACAAGAAGAAACATGGGCCATCTATCCACAACAACAAGAAACATACTTGATCCAAGCTTTTCAACAGCAAGTAGCTTGTCTCTAAACCAATATTCTTTTAACAATCCAAGAGCAATTTCAAGACAAGTGAATAAAAACATGCATATTCAACTTTTAAGCAATACATCTTATCATGCTGAAAAAGTCAAAATATAAAATATCACAACCAATCATCTAGAAAATTCATAAGCTAATATATGATAAAAAATTACCTACACACATGCACGCGCACGCGCGCGCGCGCACACACACACACACACAACCCCATGACTTACTAAAAGAAATTATGAACACATTTTCAAGAACCAATGAGAGTACTTGAGATTTCTAATGGGAGTACACCGCAACACATATTTGCAATAAGGATCTTAGGCACTTAAAAAGAAAAATTCTCAGTAACCAAAAGAGCTCACAAGTAAGGTCATATAAAGTTTAGGAGCTTTTACCAATAAACATAATCTTTAGATAAGAATTGTAAAATATTACTAGATGAATAGACCCTTCTTTGCTCATTTTTAGATGAGGGTGTTAGAGTGGAGAGTCTTTATTGCTTGAGTATCTTTTGGTAGAAGTTCCAAAAGACTCCCCCTATACTGATGGTCTCTTGGATGATAAGGTATAGACTCCCCTTGCATGTGTGCAGATTTTAGTGCTACCTTGGAGTCCTTTTGGATTAGCTTATATATATACATCAAAGTACTATCCCTACAAATCAACATTAAGATCAAGTGTGGAGACTAGAGTCTTCCATTAGTAGTACTAATAGTTCCTCTAGAAATGTTTCTTTAGAAGATTCATGATTTTCATCAAAGATACCAATTCAAATGCTTTAATCTTCCAAAAGAGATGAGCTTTGTGATACAAAGGGAAGCACAATGTATAATGAAAGTTTAACACAAGGCCTTTAGTTATGAAACAAAGGTAAGAATCTAAAAGATGGTTTTAAAAGAAAAAACTTTACAAGTTTACAAGTACCACAAACTTTCATTCAATTATAAGATTAATCACATTGAGCTCATACATTCACAAAAGACACCATAATCAAATATTCTAATAGTAGTAAATATCTTTTCTTGTAAGCACTTATCTTAACATTTGTAGATTATTGAAGCTAACATCCCATTAATTTAGTCTTTCTTAATTCTCCAAATTAAAACTGACATGATATTTAGCAAGGAAATAGAAACTTACCTTGACTTATCTTACTTGCAATTGAGAATTAAGGTGCCTAGAGTGCTAGAGAATGAGATTTCTCTTTTGAGGTTTCTCTTCTTACATAGACTTCTTCAATTTCCAAGAGTTGGCTTCTGCTCATGAATTTGTTGGAGACAATCTTCTCATTCTCATGTTCCTTCCTCTTGATTCTCCATTCTTTTCAAACTTCCTTGTTCTTTTAAGTTGTACAATCTTTCTTAACTCCTCTCTAATTTGTTTGCCTATCCTTGTTACCCTACGAAAAATCCTTTCTAGGCACATTCAAATAAGACCAAGGAATCCTATGATATGAACAAGTGCTCATGTGATAATATTTTAAATTGCACTTCCATTATTTATACCCAAATCTATGACAATCATAACATCTCACTTTTCTATAGTAGTAAAAATGATTACAATGGTTAAACCTTCGTGGTGCTTTTGGTTGGTTTGGAGTTGCTTCTGATTGGGATGTAGTGCCTCTTGACACTTTAATCTTTGGAGAGTTCTTTTGTTGGGATGGATTTTGAGCTTCCCTTTCCTGGGAAAAACATCCTAGTCCACTTTTATATTATGGACTTCTACCTTGTCCAAGAACCATCTAAAGGGATTCTTTTCCCTTGAATAGCCTTTCATTCACAAGTTTGACATTTGCAATTTCTGCCTTAGCCTACTCATAAGACAAGGTTAGTTTTTCATTCTCAGCCCTTAAATTTTGAGAGCTCTTTTGTGAGATTTAAAATTTTTATATTTAATGAAGAAATTTCTTGATCCTTGGTTTTTACTTGCTTAGTCAACTTTACACAAACAGTTTCCAATGATAAGATTTTCTTACACATTAGTTCAAATCATTCGTCCTCATTTGCAAATTTATCATCTAAGTTGCCAACATCATCATCTATGAGAGCCATACAGATGAGGTGTGAATCTTTCACATCAACCTCCACATCTTCTTCACCTTGCTCTCCATCATCCCAACTTGTGTAGAAGTTGGTCTTTTTCGGTTCCATATCATTTCTATCCCTTCTTTGCAACCTCTCATTACTAGGACATTTGGATGTCACATGGCCTCTACCACCAGAAAGCCAACATTTTATTGAAGAAGAATCAAAATTGGAATTTGAAGAATTTTTATTTGTTTCTTTACCATTGGATTGGTTGGATCTTCTTTGATTTGAGTTCTTGCTCATATGCTCAATCAAATTGGTTAGCTTTTGAATCTCAGCCTTAAAGTCTGAGTTCTCTTTTGAGATAAGAGCATTCATCATTAAGAACTTTAATTTTTATTTCCTTGACATGCAAAGCATCTTTTATTTCAACACATAAGTTTTGAAAAGAAAGAACTTCATGATAAAATATCCCATACCTTTCTTCAAAAGAAATGTCATGAGTTTTATCATCCTTACAAGTATAGTCTCTCCTATTTTTGCATGTAAAAAATGGAATGAGAAATTTAACTTTATAGTAGATGTGATATAGGAATTAGGCACAATAGTTGATGAAGCATATTAGTCTTTTCATCTAGATGCATCTGATGTTGATTGCCCCTTCCATTATTCACTCTTGGAAGTTGATGAAGAAGTAAGAGTACCACGCTATGATACCACTTAAGGATAATTGAACATAGAAGGGGGGAGGGGATGACCCCAAATTAAAATTTGTTCAACACAAAGCACACATAAGATTTAATGTGATTCCCTAGCTTGGGTAGTCCCTACTTGAAGGGTAGTTCGCTAGCACACCTCTAGACTTTGTTTCTTTCCAAATCTGGTTTGAAGGATACCACACCCTATATAAGCTTTAAGCTCCACTTTGGAGTGATTTGACACCACAAATTTACTCAACCTCATAAGGTTCCTTTAAGCTTAGAATGTGGTTTCCAAAATCCCACAACCTTTACAACTTGAGCTTCTGATGGGACGCTATATTGCATGTGCCGTGATATAGCGTACGCAATATCGTAGCCCGTTGCCTTATCTATAAATAAGAGGTGGCTTTCCCTTGTTTCCTCATCTAGATCTAGATCCTTAGCTAAACTCTGGCAGTTTTACCATTCTATAGATAGAATAATTTCCATGTGCTCGCATAGGAGTCTCAAAGTGAATGGATCTTTATTCGAGAAAATTGTACCTGAGCACACATTTGTGTACAGAAATAAAGATGAACTTTCTGATAAACCTTGCAACACATGGACTAAGATAAATAGGATTTAATTACTGTCAAATGTTTAAATGCTTTCTTAGATAATTAAATCTCTCTCAACCCTCAACTCTCCTAGTTAAGTGCATTTAGTACAACCGCTTCGAGCATGTGTGCTATGCTTGGTAACCCAGTAACAAATAGCGTTTGGTAATCCTAGTAGTGTTGCACTGGTTTAGGGTGTGTACGGCAAGTGGAAACAGATACTAATGCTAGGACGATTAAAGCTTAGTTAGTGAAAGTTAGTTAGTCTCTTCACCCTTCCCTCTCTTAGCATAGGCAATAAAAAGATAAAAGTTATAAAAATCATATACCTTAGACTTACTTAACCATACAATCGTGACAATACAAGTAAGTCTGGAAAGACAACGATTGATTAACCTTAAGTGTTCCATAAGGCGCGTAAGCACTTAGTCCTTGGGAGTTCGACCGGATCGTGCGTGAGACGCTCGTATTTGTATGGTCGAGTGTAGGGGTACCTCGCCACTCATCA
>MNCI01021654.1:24105-39037 GCA_015680685.1 Gnetum montanum
GAATCGGTGATTGGGTATTTCTCAAACTAAGGAACGACTCAAGGATTGAAAAGGGTGTGACTTCAAGGGGATTTGATGCACTTGTGCTGGCCATTCTCTTGGGTGCTTGGATGTTTTCTTTTTGAGTTTTCTTACCATTCCGACATTTTTGCATTATCGGGAAGCTGAGCAAATAAAAATAATAAGTCTTTGCATGGTGTGGTTCTCACGCCAAAAAAAAAGTGTGAGAATTCAAAGCACACCCCTTGAATGAAATAATCATTTGGGCTACAAGCACTGGTTATGGAACTAAAATAAACATGTTTCCTCTAACTAAGGCCCTTCTTGCTTCCTACTTTCTCCTCTTTCATTTTGTTGGAATGGTGGTGACTCTTTGGTGAAGGCATTCTTGTTACTTCAAGTGTATGAATGGGCCGAATGTATTAATGCAAAGTCACTGAATGTGGTTTGTTTGAGGCCAGATTTGGAATGGGATCTACTAAGTTACGTTAACCATTAATACACAAGGGTTTGTACACCACCTAGTTCTTGAGATTCCATTCCATTCTCTTCTTTCCATCCTTCTTTCCCCATTTATCACCTCATTGCTAGTTGTATTAGTAGTCTATATTTTGGTTGACGCATTTTTTTATTTTTGGTAAACTCTTGTGGTTAAGACTTTAACTCCTGTCTTCAAATGACATTTCTAGAGCCTATGGACTCTTTGAGTGTGGGATTGTCAGGGCTTTAAGGGCATGAACATGCTTTGGGGAGGACCCACTGGCATTCCTATTTAGTGCATCCATTAATTTCTTTCCCTTAAACATTTATGCAATCACCAATTATTTTGTTCATTTCCATCTTTGGCATCCATTTTATTGGTGTGATTGTTGTTTCTTTTTCTCCATCTTTCTTATTTCTTATCTTTTTCCATTTTATCACTACTGGAGGTTCACTCTTAGTCATGGGGGTCCTGGTCTAATTTTTTCGATTTTTCTCTTAACCCCTACACCTTGAGTAGTCACCAGTATTATGTCTCCAGATCTGTATCAGCCATATCACAACTTAGCCAATGGACCTTACACCGAAGCAAGGTATCAATTGCATTATGATTCATTTACCCTTGCTAATATAAGATTGTGTTGTGTGTGTAGATGACAATCATACACCAACGGATTGGACCTAGAGGAAACACTTGGAATGGACTGGCACTGAAGTAGTTATGCAAGGAATGAGATTGATGGCGCACTTGTGGATGAACAATGAAAGGTGCAATCTTGGCGTTGGTAGTAGCAGACTTCTTCTTTTCTCTCTCTCTCTCTTCTCTCTTAGCTGCCAAATAAGGTTGAATGTCAAATGTGTATAGTGTTCACTCTTGTTATCATGAACACTAAATTTTTTCACATATTGTAATGATGATCCGTTCACATGTCACCCCATTCACCATTAGTATCATTCAAGTCAATAATCCCATACCTTTCCAATAGCTTAGAATGTGGTTTCCAGGCTCCCACAACCTCTACAATCTTGAGCTTCACTCTAGAGTGTTGTGGTGCTACACTAACACTCAATCCCACAAGATCCCAACAAGCTTAAGCAAGATGCCTTCTTGTAAGAAGCACATCAACCCTGTAGGTCAACAAGTGAGAACAACAATTACAAGGAATGAATGTAACTTAACTTGTTGATCCTTGCTCTTTAAGGTATAACACACTTTACAATGGATAAAATATAATACAATGAGAAGCAACAGTGAGTACAATGATTGTCAAAAGATTACATAATGACTGTACAAAGACTTGCACATTTCCCAATGAGTATAATGTCTTCTGATAGCTATTATGTTTTCAAATCCATCTTGAAACTCATGCAACATCTAGCAAATAGTCATGAAAGACGTCTTCTTTATGACTGAGACATATTTCTGCATTTGGTCTTCATCTTGGGAAGACATCTTTGTCTAGTTGAAGATGTCTTTCTGAAACTAGCCTACATTCTGTGAAGACATCTTTCTTTAAGGAAAGATGTCTTTGCCTAATGGAAGATGTCTACTATTTTTTAGAGACATCTTTTCCTGTGCTGCCTTTAATTCTGCCAAGATGTCTACTATTTCTTAGAGACATCTTTCTTCATCTTCATTTGTCCTTTGAAATCTTCATTCCTTGTCCATGTTCATTAAACTTCTACAAACCTTCTTGTCTTGATCCAAGTTTTCTTGTCCTGCCTACACAACAATCACACACATACACAAATAACCTTTTCTTCCATTTTTCTTAATGTTTTGACATACCAAAAGGTCCACAACTTTCTGTACACTAACTCATAGGGAGAGTAACCTATAGAAAGCTTCTAAGTTGAATGATATGTCCAAACAACATCATTGAGTTTGGTACTCCAATCCTTCCTATATCTACTAATAGTTGGCATTCGAATTCTAGTAATATCCCTATTGGTAACTTTAGCTTAGCTATTAGATTGGGAGTGATAGGGGGTTGTGAGTTTATGTTGCACCCCTAAGCATTGTATCAATTCTTAAAAAGTATACTTTGTAAAATGTGTTCCATAACCTGTTTACCACTTATTGTTATACAAACTAAATTGTGTGGTAGATGTACAATTTGATCTAGCTGCAGCTTCTACCAATTTGGTGTAGTAGTCAACAACAACTTTGAAGTATGCATTCCTATTTAACATGAAAGTGATGGATCCCATGAAGTCAATTCTCGAAAGGTCGAAAGCCTCTAGCGGTTGGATCAACTATTGGGCTCCTTCCATTCATACAGTCATTCCTTCATATTGTTGACATTGTTTGCATGAATGGGAGAAATAATGAACATCTTTGAAGATCATTGGCTAAAAGTGTCTTGCCACAGGGATCTTTGTAGCCATCCTTCTTCTAACATAGTGGCCCCCACAGGGACCTTCATGAGTATCCTAGAGGATTTGTAGCTGATCTGCATTAAGCACACACCATCGACTAAGGTCATCAACATAAACCTTGTAAAGGTTGCCTAGGATCTCTATGTAATGCATGACCTAATGAAGAAATTGTTGTTTCTTCTTATTGTCCCATTCTACTAAAGTTTCCTATGTGAGAAGATAGGAGAGGAACTCACCATACAAATTGATAACCCTTGATCCATGAACTTCAATGGACTTAGCAAGGAAGAGTTCATTTGGAAATTGATTAGATAGTGGTTCCTCATCCTCCTTCCTATCCCATCTTAACAGAGACAAATGATCAACAACTACATTCTCAATTTCTTTCCTATCTACCATGGTAAGGTTAAATTCCTGAAAAATCACCAATCACCATATGACAAGGGAGCTAATAGTTAGATTATTCATTAGGAAATAGATTGTCCTATGTTTGGTGTGCACAAAAATTTGGTATCCAAGAACATATAGCCTAAATTTTTTCAAGGAACACACCACTACATGAGTTCCTTCTTAATGGTAGTGTGGTTAAGTTGTGTACCCACAATGCTTCTTCTTACACAATGGATGTAGTATACATGTTTCCGATCATCCATTTGTATAAGCACCATTTCCAATGTGTAGTTGGATGCATATATAATTATGTAGATTGGCCTAGACCAATCTAGGATGCACAAAATTGGAGTTTCTATGAGCTTTTACTTTAATTGTTAAAATGCTTATTTACAATTCTTGGTCCATTTGAGAGCGGCATCTTTCTTTGTAAGCTCTACCAATAGTTTTGTAATTTTATAGAAATTATCTACGAACCAAATGTAGTAACTACTATGGCCAAGAAATGACCTCACGTCTTTTACCATTTCAAGTTGTCTAGTTATTCCTTGAATGAACAATATCTTTTCTAAGTCCACCTCAATCTCTTTTCCTAAAATCCAATGCTAAAAGATAATACCCTCTTGGATCATCAAGTGTCTTTTCTACCATTTGAGCTACAAATTTATCTCCACACATCTTTTTTGCACTTGCTCTAGATGGTCTAATGCTTATTCAAAGTTGGTCCCATAGGTGGAAAAGTCATCCATGAAGACTTTCACTTGACTACCAATTTGTTGTTAAAAGATGCTCAGTACTAGATATTGAAAATTTACAAGAGAATTACAAAGACCAAAAGGCATCTTTTTTTATGCAAAAGTCCCCCCGGGACTTGTGAAAGTTGTCTTGTCCTAGAACTTTGGTGTAATTTGAATTTGGTTATAACCATTATAACTATTTAGAAAACTATAGTAATCATGTCCTACAATTATATTTAGTACTTGATCCATAAATAGTAATCGAAAATTGGTCTTTGAATGTTACCATATTCAATAGCTTGAAGTCTATATAGTCTTTCCATTTCCTTCTTTCTTCAGCACAATCATGAGTGAACTTAACCACTCGCTGTCTACTATAGGATAGATGAATCCTATTTAAGAAGTTGTTTCACTTCATTTTTAATAACTTGCTTATGCTTTGGATTCAATCTCCTCTATGGCTACCTCCTTGGCTTCATGGAAGAGTCCGTATAGATCCAATGCTAGCATATGTGTGGATCTATTCTAGTTAACTCATGATATGACCAAGCAAAAGTTGTTGACCATTTGTTTAGAACTTGTAGCAGCTTTTTTCCTATTCTTTGGTGAGATTAGCATTGATAACTACTAACTTTTCATTATTAAGAGAAACATATTCCAATGTTGTTAGTAAATTCTTAAGTTCAAGGGGCTTCTACTTAAAATGATTAGGGATTTTTAAATCCCCTTAACCAATTTTTACATTTTTGTTGAAGAGTTGGTTATGAATATGCTCCATTTCATCCATGTTATCAATATAAGCACTTGTAAGGAGCTCCACTAGTTCCATGCATATTTTCGACTCAAAGTTATCATTTGTTGTCAATCATTAGATACCTTCTTGTATTATGGCTATTGCATACATGTACCTTTAAACATTCTATGTCTTGGTATACTTCTTACATGTTGTAATAAAATGTTCTTTTCATGGCTTAAATTTTTTGCAAGTAATGGTATCCTATGTTACTATATGTGATTCATGGAACTCATTTCTTTTCCATCTTTCCAAATACATTTTCCTTGGAGATTTTCAAGAAAATGTCTCTGATCCCCATCATAGCATCAATTGTGTTGAACCAAGCCCTTCCCATGATAATAGAGAAATCTCCCTTAGAGTTATCCACATGGATTACCTAGAAATTTGCTAGATATAACCAAAAACAAATGGAGGTAATAATATCCTCCACCCATCCTAAAGGAACCATGATGGATTGATTTGCAAGCTCTAACTTGATATTATATTTTTGGAATTAAGGCAGGTTCTAATTCATATATCTCTCGAGAAATTAAGTTTACCATAGAACCTAAGTCTAGTAGAGCTTTGCATGGATCATTTCTTGCAATCTATAAATAAATTAGGGGACTCCCAATATCAAATTGTTTCTTGGAAAGGTATCCTATCTCGATTCAATCTCTTATTGCATGAGTCAACATGACAAAATAAACATTTGTGCCCTTTTGGTTTGAAGGTGACTCGATGGTAATTTTGAAAATAGTTTATGATGAGCCGCGATATTGGGTATGCGATATTGCATCCGCGATATCGGAGCCTCCCAAGCGATATCGGGCATCCGATATCGGGGCCTGTCTTGTCTTCTATAAATAAGAGGTGGGCGCACTTACTTTGGCAATAGATTAGTTAGCCCCTTATCTGAACTCTTACCGTTTCTCCCTCTCAGAGTTAGAATTATTTTTGTGTGCCCGCAGCAGGAGTCATAAAGTGAATGGATCCTCATTTGAGCATTGTGTACCTAAGCACACCTTGTGTATGGCAATAAAGACGAAATTTGTGATAAACCTTGCAGCATCTCAAATAGATTAATTAATGTTAATTGTAGTTATTTAATGCTTTCCTTAGTTAATTAATGTTCTCTTTCTCACCCTATAACTCTCATAAGTAAGCACACTTAGTACGATTACTTCGAGCATGTGTGTAATGCTTGGTAACCCAGTAACAATTAGCGTTTAGTAATCCCAACAGTGTTGCACTGGTTCAAGATGTGTACGGCAAGTGAGAATGGATGCTGGTGTTAGGACTAGTTAAAGCATAGTTGAGTAGTTCAATTATATTAGTTACTTAGTTATCTCTCTCCTCCCTTTGTAGCACTAGGCCATAAAACATAAAAATATATAAAAATCATATACCTCAAGTTTACTTAACCATACAATCATGCTATACATATAAGCTTGGGAAGACAACGATTGACTAACTTGTCCTTATTCCACCAAAGTGCATAAGTACTTAGTCCTTGGAATTTGACCAAATCATGTGTGGATGCTCGTATTCGTATGGTTGAGCGTAGGGATACCTTGCCGCTCATCATTGGCGCCATTGCCGAGGGCTTTGTTGATTGTGCGCTAATTAGAACTTAGGAAATCTTTCTCATCATTGGAATGAACCCTTCGGGTTGGTTACAAGGAATAATAATAATAATATATAATACATTGCACATTGAATAGACAATCATATCTCCTTCTTCGTACGAAAGTGTTTCACTACCTAGGTTTGATACAGGGAACAATCAGAGGCATAGTACACATGATAATCCGCCAGTCCCTCAACAGTTCTGTGTGGTATATGTTCATCTGGATAAATATGTACCAAACTTTACCTTTATCCTTCATCAGAATGAACAACTATGTTGGCATGATTTAGAAGGTAACATAGTGTTACCTCCCGATCACTCAGTCTCGAGCATGATTCTTCGTCATCTCACAAAAATTGGTATGCAACACTTATAGGCAGAGTACGTTGTGCATGATCATGACTGGAGAGAGTACCAACCCACAGAGGCACAATGTCAAAGGAACTTACAATAGGAGAGACATCATGAATTCATAAAGGGGAAGCTGTCTCAGAATGTCCTGCATGTCATAAGTGAAAATGAGGGTGGTGAACCTGCCTCAGGAGGTTTTCCACGAAATGATGTTCCTCCCATTAATTTTGGTCAAGGGGTTATGTATCAGAACTTTCATTCAACCATCCATAACCCAGGTTTTGATACCAATGGACACAATGGGTTTAACAAAGGAACACACATGCATGATAAAGATGGACATGCTGATTGTAACTACGAGCGAGGCTGTGACCACTAAAGTGAAGGTAGCAGGCATCGTCATGGTGATGGTCCTCCTTCTTCTTCACCTTCATCATCTCCTTCACCCTCTCCTTCAGGATTTGGATGTAGTCATAAAGAAAAAGACCATGAGGATAAGGGTAGGCAAAATGGGAGTCATAGATGAAACAGTCAGGAAAGGGGATGAGAGCACTCTAGATAATCACAGCATGGAAAAAGGGAGAGTAGGAAACAACATAGGCATCATAGACACCATAGCCAGATGATCACGATGAACCCCTACTCGCTACTCGAAGTATGCTAGACATAACTAAGACTATTAGAATCCCAACAAGGCACCAAAAAGATAGTAGGATCAAGAGATTAGACATGAACAACATCCCACGATTTGAAGGGGGATACAACGCTAATCCTCAAAATCATCTACAAGAATTCCATGATGCATGTGACTTACAAAACATAGAAAATGAATGGAAAAAACTAAAGTTGTTCCCACAGACACTAGTCAAAGAAGCGAAGAGCTAGTATCGGTCCTTAGAACCGGAATCCATTCGTAGGTGGAGTATCATGTTAGAATTGTTTAATGATATGTACCAAACATACTCCCGAGTGTCCAACTTGCAAAAGTAAATCCAATGATGGAAACAAGGAGGGCATGAACCCTTGGATGCTGCCATGGGCTGATATTATGCACTGTTACATTGTTGTCCTGGTCATGGTTATTCACAGAGAGATCAATTATGCCATCTCATAGATGGGCTTAGGCATGAAACGTGAAGAACCCTTAGGATGTATGCCCAAGGAAGGCTATCTAAGCTTAGGACCCATCAAGTACAAAGATTATTGGAGCAAGTTGCTAAAGATAAAGGTGAGCTAAGGAAAATAGAGAGTGCGGAGAAATATAACAGAGATCCTTCTCTCCGAAAGAAGGGAGTAATATTTTGTGAAAATGAAGAAGAGTTACCACTCGTAGAGATGATGAATAGGAAAAATTTTCCTATTTAAAAGTTGGCATCAGAAGTATTGGCAAAGGTAGACCAAATGTGGGACTCCCTAGATAATAGATTTCAAACCGTTTTCAAAATAGTAGAGTAGTCTAAAGAGCAAGGTAGTAAACGGGAAAAGAGAAAAAAGAGAGAAGCGGAATATGCATGCAACAAGGGTAAGGGCAAATTTTCCATCATCAAAGAGGTTGTGGATTCGGATACAGACAATGATAGTGGGTGCGAGATATGCCAATATTACCATCCTAAGGGATGTTGCCCTATAATCTCACATCTGTAGGAGTCTGGGGTGTATGCACTCAACCCATGATTGAACTGAAGGCAAACACCCCGAAGGTTACCTTACCCCCAAGGTAACCCAAGATAGTTCCACCAACCCTTAACGTATTATCCAAGTCAAACTCCACCACAACCAACTAAGCAATATCAATAGTGGCAGCACCCACAATCATGGGGAATTCCACCTCCACGACAACAGTATCCTTATCGTCAACCTGACCCATATGGATATTACGTGCAACAACCAATTTCTCCATGTGACTCTATTGGTCATGTCACCCCTCAACCTCACTACCAAACCCATGAGTATTATAGGACTCCTCCTAGGGGTGATGTTCCACAAACNGGTGACATGACCAATAGAGTCACATGGAGAAATTGGCTGTTGCACGTAATATCCATATGGGTCAGGTTGACGATAAGGATACTGTTGCTGTGGAGGTGGAATTCCCCATGATTATGGGTGCTGCCACTATTGATATTTCTCAGTTGGTTGTGGTGGAGTTTGACTTGGATAATACGTTAAGGGTTGGTGGAACTATCTTGGGTTACCTTGGGGGTAAGGTAACCTTCGGGGTGTTTGCCTTCAGTTCAATCATGGGTTGAGTGCATACACCCCAGACTCCTACAGATGTGAGATTATAGGGCAACATCCCTTAGGATGGTAATATTGGCATATCTCGCACCCACTATCATTGTCTGTATCCGAATCCACAACCTCTTTGATGNGTCATCTTCCTAGGAAATCCTTTGATTCTAGGAGTCCTCTTATATATCTACAGATCGCTGGGAAGGAACTGTGCAAAGCTCTTTTGGATTTAGGTTCCGGTGTCAACTTAATCTCTCAAGAAATGTACAAAGCTTGGAACCTACCTCCATTAAAAAAGAGTAACATTCATTTAGAGTTGGCCAACCAGTCTATCATTGTCCCATTAGGACTAGTGGAGGACATTATCACCACTGTTTGTGGATGGCTGTATCCAGCTAACTTCCTAGTGATTCAAGTGAACAACGGTAAGGGGGACTTCCCAATCATAATGGGAAGAGCATGGCTAAGCACAGTTGACATGCACCTAGGAATCCGTGATCTTTCTTGGAAATATCGAAGGAAAATATGTTTGAAAAGATTAAGAAGAAAAAAGTTCCATGCATTGCATACAGTGACATAGGGTGTAATTGCATGTAGAAGTCATGGTTTGTGCAATGTTTAACAATGCCTGCATGCAATCAATGTGCACAAGTGACTAATATACAAAGATGCTTGTATGCAGCAGCCACAAGACAAGGAGGCACCCAGTGGTTGATAGCTAATCAAGAGAGCAGTTCAACTATATGCATGGAACCAACTAAGGGTTTGACTTGCATTTACATCAATAGCATAGACACATTAGAGCAAGTCCATCACCAACTTCCAAGTCTTGACATTGAAAATATCAATTGGAGAAAGTTGGAAATCCCTGATAAGTTTAAGCAAGAGCCCCTTGAGTTAAAACCATTACCCACAAGTACGGAATACACGTTTCTCAAGAATGGAAAACTGGTAATTATTAATGTTAGGCTCGCTCCTCAACAAAAAGAGAGACTATTGAGAGTGATAAACAAATGGTTGAAAGCCTTCGCTTGATCATATCCTGAATTAACTAGAATAGATTCTAGGATATGCCAACACAGAATTTACATCGATCCCTCCATAAAGCCTCGACGATAACTGTAGAGGTGACTTAACCCAAAGTTTAAGAAAGTGGTTAAGGAAGAAATTGAACAACTTCTAAAAGCTGGATTCATATACCCCATTGCTGATAGTGAATGGGTTAGTCCCTTAGATATTATACCCAAAAAGGGAGGTAAATGGAAGGTGTGCATACATTTTAGGCTACTGAATATGGCAACATTCAAAGACCACTTTCTGTTGTCATTCGTCAACCAAGTCTTAGACACCATTGCAGGGCATCGCTACTATAGTTTTCTAGATGGGTACAGTGGGTACAACCAAATACAAATAGCCCTAGAAGACCAAGCCAAGACTACATTCGTCGATCCTTGGGGAACATTTGCATACAAACGGATGTCATTTGGCTTGCCCCTGCAACATTTCAATGATTAGTTCTAAGCATATTTCAGCAGTAGATAGGAAATGGTGTGGAGGTCTTCATGGACGACTTCTCCACCTACGAAGCGAACTTTGATCAAGCCTTGGACTAGTTAGAGCAAGTACTAAAACGATGTGTAGAAACCAACTTAAGGCTCAACTAGCAAAAAAGCCATTTAATGGTCCAAGAGGGTGTCGTATTAGGGCATAATATTTCACAAACAGGGATAGAGGTAAACCTCAAAAAGATCAAAGTTATCCAAGGAATTACTTGACAACCCAAAACTATAAAAGATATCCGGTCATTCCTTGGACACACTGGCTACTATAGATGGTTTATTGAGAACTTTTCAAAGGTTGCAAAACCATTGGTTGAACTAACGAAAAAGAACGTACCTTTCGAGTGGACCAGGGAATGTGAACTAGCTTTCCAAACTTTAAAATAGAAGCTTGTAGAAACACCCATCCTACAAGCTCCTAACTGGTCTAGATCATTCCACATAATGACTGACACATCCAACTATTCTTTAGGAGTTGTACTTACATAGTTAGATGACCAAAAACGTCCTTATTACATCCACTTTGCAAGTAGGAGTATTGCTGGGGCACAACTTAACTACACCACAATAGAGAAAGAATTAATGGCTGTAGTGTTTGCACTAAAAAAATTTAGGCACTATGCCTTGGACTATAAGGTATTCGTGCACACGAATCATAGTGCAATAAGATTCCTAATGAATAAACCAACGATGAGCCATCGCATCATACAATGGCTCATAATCTTACAAGAGTTCGATCTTACAATGATTGATCGTAAAGGCACTGACAACGTAGTTGCTGATTATTTATCTCAGTTGCAATGGGATGAAAAAGAGGATGAATATCCACTCTCTGATCATTTACCTAACCTCTTTATAGGTGTAGCAACTAATCAATTGACCACGGAGACAAACTGGTATAGTAGTATTCTCACCTATCTCCTTACACAACAAACACCACAAGGGTTAGACATTAAAAAGAAACAATAGTTTCTTCACTGAGCCAAGTATTTTATGGAGATCAATGAGAAACTTTATAAAGTATGTCCCGATGGCTTGGTTTGATGGTGCATTCCTGATATAAATCAACTACGAGTTCTCCAAGATGCTCATGAGGGTCCTTGTGGGGGTCATTATGCTTAGAGACAAACAATCATTAAAATCTTATTTGCAAGATATTATTGGCCTACATTGTTTTGGGACACCAATCATTTCGTCCAACCTTGTGAGCGCTATCAATGTGATGGAAGAATGAGTACTAGAATGGAGGGTCCACAATAATGTATTCAACTTTTAGAGCCCTTCGATATTTGGGGAGTTGATTTTATGGGGCCTATTACACCAATGTCCAATGGAAAAGCCTACATCGTTGTTGCTATTAACTACTTTACAAAATGGGTAGAAGCAGCCGCCATTAAGGATTGTACATCATCTATAGCTACACAATTTGTTCAACAACAAGTCGTAAATAGGTTTGGCATACTATGTGCACTTACTTCAGACAATGGTACACACTTCACAGATGCAACTTTTTGGAAAGTAATGCAACGCTTAGGGGTTAAGTACAAACTGACTACACCATGCCATCCTCAAGAAAATGGTCAAGTCAAGGTCACCAATAGGGAGATTACAAAGATACTAATAAGAACTCTTAGCAAGTATAGGAGAGATTGGAGCACCAAACTGAACGATGATCTTTGGGCATACTGCTTCACATGGAAAATCCCTATAGGCTACTCTTCCTATGAGTTAGTGTACAGTAAACTTCCAACGCTCCCTATTCAAGCAGAACTCTATACACTATCCATGACATGTGATCTCAACCTTGACCTTGATCTAGCACAAAAAGAATGACTAATGAACGTTAACTTGTTAGACGAGAATCGACTAGTCGCCCTGTCATCTAATGAATTGCACAAGGCTTTTAATAAACAATGTCATGACTTAAAAATTAGAAAAGTTAAGTACCAACCAGGAGATAAGGTTTTCTACTAGAATCCCACACATGTGCCACAATGAACTAAATTTCAAACGTTGTGGGAAGGACCTTATATCATTCATGCAACTTTTCCTTCAGGGGCCATGATGATTTACAAACCTGAGATCCCAAATAAGAAACTAATGGTCAACGACTAACAAACTAAGCCTTTCCATGAGCCTAGGATAGCCAATACCAATGCTACCTCTGTTGGTGGACAACCTTGGTCCCTATTTTGGATTGCCTCCTACCACCTCAGTCGTGGGGGAGATGTCCACCAATGTTAACCATTCAAAGCCCTCAGTTCCTTTTGTATTTTTATTTTACACATTTTTGTTATGCACATTTTTCACATTTACTTATTTTTGTTTTACACCATTGTTCATAATTTTACTATCTCTTTGTTTGATTTAGTTTTATTCATCTTATAATAAGTGCTCATGATGGTGGATTGTATCATAATGATGTTGGTTGCTAATGTTTGGTTTTTACTTTTGATTTTCAATGTTGATATTAATATATTGTTCTTTTGATAAAACAGACAATGAGTCCACACTGTCCATTCATCCATTCAACTCTGTGGTCTCCCTTTGCTTTGGAGTTGTACTATCCCTTTTCCTAACTAAAATTATTATTGAATTGGTGGCTTGGTATTCTTCAAACTGAGGAAGGACTCAATGGTTGAAAAGGGTGTGACTTCAAGGGGATTCGATGCACGTCTGCTGGCTATTCTCTTGGGTGCTTGAATGCTTTTCATGGGTTTTTCGCCATTCTGCCATTGATTAAATATCAGGAAGCTGAGTGAATAAAAATAAGTCTTTGCATAGTCTGGTTCTCATGTGACAAAAAAAAAACAAACTGGTGAGAATTCAAAGCATACCCGTTAGACATAATAAAGAAATATGGGCTACAAGCACTAGTTATGGCACTGGAAAGACATGTTACCCATGCCTGAAGGTTTCCTCTAACTAAGGCCCTTTCTTGCTTCCTGCTTCTCTATCTTTCTCTCCTTGGAATGGTGGTGAATCTTTGGGAAAGCATTCTTGTTGCTTTAAGAGGATGGATTGGTCAAGTGTATTGATGCAAGGTCATTGAATGTGGTTGGTTTGAGTCTAGCTTTGGAATGAGTTCTACTCAATCACCTTAACCATAAAATACATAATGGACTTTACACAACCTTACTCTTGGGATTCCATTCCATTTTCTACTCTCCATCTTTCTTCCCATTTTCTACCTCATTTCTAGTTTTATGATTAGTTTATAGTTTGGTTGATACATTGTTTTTCCTTGGTAAATTCTTGTGGGTAATTCTTTAACCATTGTTTCCATATGTCATCCCTAGAGCCTATGGAATCTTTGGTTTGGGGGTTTGTTAGGGCATAAAAGGCATGAGCCTGCTTTGGGGAGGACCCACTGACATTCCTTTCTAGTGCAATTGTTAAAATCTTCTCCTTAAACATTTCTTGCAATTAGCAATTTCTCATTTCATCCCCATCCATGACATCCATTTTATTGGCAATGCCATTATTATTTTTCCCTTTTTTCTTACTCCCTATACTTTTCCACACTATTTCTATCGGAGGTTTGCTCTTAGTCGTGGGGACCTTGTCACAAATTTTTCCATTCTACTACTTGTATCAACCCTATACCTTGGGTAGTTATCAGTGATAAACCTCTAACCTAGTTTTTGCCATAACCACAACTCAGCCAATGCACTTTATATTGAGGCAAGGTATCAACTGCATTGTGGCTTACCTATCCTTGCTCATTTGTGACCGTGTTGTGTGTGCATATGGCAATTACACGAACAATGGATTGGGATAGGAGGAAGAACTTGGAATGGACTAGAGCTGGAGCGTTTATGCTAGGAACAAGTTTGGTTGCGTGGTTATGGATAAACAATGGAAGGTGCAATCACGACGTCGGCAACAACACACCTCATTTTCTTTTTTCTCTCTTCAAGTTGTCAGATGAGGGTTTGGATGTCATCTATGTACAGTGTTCACCACAAAGGGCATGAACACCAATGTTGTAATATGTTTGTTGATCCGTTCACTGGGCACTTTGAGTCTGTTATTTCCTATTGCTACTAGTTCTCATTCAATCAATAATACCATACCTTCCCAACATTTTGTAAGGAACTCGAGGACGAGTTTTCATTCAGTCGTGGGGGTATGATGAGCCGAGATATCGAGTACGCGATATCGCATCTGCAATATCAAGTATGCGATATTGGAGCCTCCTAAGTGATATCGGGCATCCGATATCGGGGCCTGTCTTATCTTCTATAAATAAGAGGCAGGCACACTTGGTTTGGCAATAAATTAGTTAGCCCCTTACTTGAACTCTTGCCTTTTCTTCCTCTCAGAGTTAGAATTATTTCTGCGTGCCCACAGTAAGAGTCATAAAGTGAACAAATGCTCATTCGAGCATGGTGTACCT
>MNCI01021654.1:39146-56147 GCA_015680685.1 Gnetum montanum
GCATAAGCACTTAGTCCTTGGAATTCGACCGGATTGTGCGTGGACGCTCGTATTTGTATGGTTGAGTGTAGGGATACCTCGCCACTCATCAGTTGATGTAAGGTTAGCAACCACAAATGTTTGTGAGGGTTTTGTGGACTATTTGACCTAAATAAAGCTTGTTTGCAAGGCTTATGCTTAGGACCACTTGCATTTTGCTATTGAGGCTATGGTGGAATTTTTCCTTGCATACGTGGTGTAGGTGGAAGGGAGTGGTATTATAGGATGCAAGGTGAATTGGTGGATATAGAGGAGGATAAGTGGAAGGAGACTCAGTTTGTAGACTGGGTGTTCTATGATGTTTTGGGGAATAGTAGTGATGGGAGAAAGAGGTGTGGCTCATATAGCCATGATGAGATACAAGTTTCTAGACATAGTATCCATATGGATCTAGTTGTCAGTATATTGTTTCCATAGTTGTGGCATTACTCATGACTATGGATTTTTCCATTGTTGATACTACTCCTAAGGTTAAGGTGGTGCTCCACTTGGGCAATACTATGGTAAGTGGAATTGTTGTCGATAATTACCTTGTGAATAAGGCAATCTCCTGGGTGGTTTTCTTTTTGCCAATTTTGGATTTAACACATACACCCTAGATTCTTATAGATGTAACACTATAAGAAAATATCCTTTGGAATGTTCATATTAATAAATGTCACAACCTTACCTTTTTGTTGATAGTAGTCTTTGCCTATATCTTTCCTCCTTGTATCTCTATCTTTATTCGCCTACTCTAAGAAGTTCGACATTTTTTCCATCTTAGCCGATGTTTCTATAACAAATTTCTAAATCGGCAAGGTTTTCCTTTGCACCACTTATTATAGTGGTGTTTCCTCCTATAAATCATAGAAATGTACCTCCCTTTGGTGAATGGAGGGGTCCCTATTGTATTCCTCAACACTCTCTCACTTTTTAAGGTTCTCTTCTTCCTTTGCCACCTAATTAATCAATCGTTGAATCTGATGGACTCTCATTTCTAAAAGTCTCTCTTGGGCATAGACTCTAAGAGTTTCTTTGATTTTATTTCAGAGCCCATCTACAATGTGGTGAACCTGCACCCTTTGAAAAAACCCATGGCCTAGGCATTGATATAAGAAAGAGTAATACCTACCCAGGGTTGCATCTAGGGATTCATGATTTTCTTGTTTCTATCCTTGGATTTATTTTTTTAGGTTGGACACTTTAGAGTATGTTTCATACTTTTCATTGAACATCTCCAACATTTTACTCCATTTGCAAATGGATTCCAGCTCCAATGATAAGTACCAACTTTTAGCTCATTTGATGAGTGTCCTTGGGAATAGTTTGAGCTTTTTCGACTCATTCTCAATGTTCTGTATGACACAAGCATCATGGAAGGCTTGTAAATAATGTTGTGAATCAACATTATATCCTCCATCAAATTTAGGAATATTGTTCATGTCAAGCCATTTAATTCTACTATCCCTTAGATGCCTAGTAGGAATTTCAATTACTTTTGAAAATATTAAGCATGTTCCTCATAGCCAACAATGGTTCATCATAGTCATTATGTTCATGATGACCCCTATCATGGTCATGTCTTCTATGATGTAACTTATTGTGCCTTTGTTCTCAATGATGCTTCTCTTCCTCTTGCAATTGACTATGCTCCCTTTTCCATCATTACTATGGGATTTCTATTCATCTCCATCTTGGTCCCAATCATTCCTCCTTTAGTCTCAGCCATGGTCCCTCTTGTCAAAGTTTGATGATGAGGATGATGAAGGTGGAGGACTATGAGAGCGGTGTCTACTAGTCCTTCTTCTATGGTCTTTTGCTTCTTTCTTTTCTTTTTATTTTTCTTTTAATGAATGTATAGAGATCTTTGCCTTGATGTTCTTCAAATTTTGGACTCTATCCTTTTCTCACCCTAGTTATTCTCAAAGTTTGATTGTAATCGTTGGTGAAGTGTGTCTTCCTCATCGAAATAAGGAAAATCTGTATGCTTAGATTACCTTGAGAAGAATTCATGAACCTCCTTTTGTAACTGCAAAAACAATAATGTTGAGACCCTCTTACTCTTGGAGGCTTCATAGTGTGCCTCTATGTGTCGATATTTTCTAAGATAATCATCTATTGATTGTTAGTCTTTGAAGGTATGATTTATTACCTCATACTCTGACCTAGAAGATTGGAATTCCCAATTTCAAGAGATTGGCCATAAGCATTGTGGGAATAGACTGATCAAGATGTAACAAAATGTTACCCTCCATATTCCTCCAACGCACTTTTTCATCTTGATGAATAATGAAAGTGAAATCTAGATAGTAGGGATCTGGATATACATAGATCACTTTCAATTATTGAGGTTTTTCATTGATAGTCCTTTTGGTTCTATCATGCTACTACTTGGAATCATAGACATATGGTGATGAATCATTCTAATGCGAAGAAGCCATTTTAGTAGTTTGGATAAAGTATGCCCTTATAGAATATTATTATTACTATTTTTTTGAAAGATAATTTGTTATGTTTTCCTTACAAAAACTTTATATGGATTCACTATTTAATAATACTTAGTGCACTTAGCTAAACTAAGTCCCCAACAATAGTGCCAATGATAAGCAATAGGTTTTTGCTACGTCCAACCGTACAAATCACAAGCATGTATACATGATTTGGTCAAATTTTGTAGACTTATTTACCTAAGTGGCTGATATTCCAAAATAGCAAATTATGTAGTTATGAGTTTTTGTCTTCCCAATCCACACTTGTGTTAATCTATGCATATGGCTAAGTGTGGTTGAGGCATAAGAGATTTATTTTTACACTATTTGTTATTTTCTCCTATTTGTTAAATGATTAAGTGAATAAAGATTTAATATTTAAATCAACTAACTAATTAACTACTATATTAACTAACTATCCTAATGTAGAGTATCTATTCCCACTCGCCATACACATCCTAAATGTATATTAATGCTACTAGGTTACTAAGTGTATACTAGTGGGCATACCAAGTATCCACTGCTAGGATTACCAAGTGTTAGTATATTATGCTTAAAGTGGTCATACCCATGTTGCATATGAACAATAATATTAATTACTTAAGAACAAGAAAGTAAATTGCATGTAAAGCAAATTACTGAAAAATAGAATTATGCTAGTCCGAGTGCTACAATGGATAGAAGAAATCTTGATTTTATTACCACTCATGAAAATGTGTCTAAGTACAGATGCACTCAAATAAAATGTCGTATAATCACTTGAATCCATACTACAGGCACTTAGATGGAAAATATTCTACCTTTGATGAAAAAAAACTACAAGAGTTTGGCTAGGCTTCGACTGACAAGTGCCATAAATGTAAGGGGTGTGTGCATTTATATATGTAATGCCTACATTAGCGTTGATGTACCTACATCAACGCATCATAGGATATGTCGACAAGGATACATCAATAGGACTACATCGACAATGATTCATCAATTTTGTTCTTGTAAACGGTTTTTTTTTTTTTTTTGTTAAAATAAATCTTCTTAACCACAAAAAGGAATTGGTATTATAAGTAGGTGGAAAGATCTACATTCAACTAATTACATATCATAATCTTCCTAATTCTTATAACTTTTATCGTTGTGAAGGACATTTGTTTAATGTTATGCTTTTCTACTTAAGAAATAAGATGTTGAGGAAAGGAAAAAAATGTGTTGAACTTGAGAATAGAAAAAACAATATGTAGTTGAATATACAAAAAATCAAGTTAATGTTAATAATAAGAATGATCAAATGATAATAAAGAAAGCAAATAAGACATAGGTTTTTGTAAATACTTTTACTTTTCATAAAAGAAGTAAGAACTCATAAGATAAATTTTTTCTTATCTAATAAAAATATTGTTAACTTTGAAAATTAAAGCTAATGTTGAGAAGAAAGTTATAGTTGATGGTAAAGCTTCTCGATGTAAGGGTAATAGAAAGCAATGAATTGATGGTAATGAAGAATTTGTGTCACTATTTTTTTGTGAATCTAGCTTTTCTACAAATACTAATATTTTGCCATAGCTTTCTATTACTACCTCAAATTCTTTTACTATTTTAAGTTCAAGTATCAATAAAGAAAGTGATGTAAATGTTGTTTGGACAGAAACTATCATCCTTACAAGTAATTTTTTTCTCTTGATTCTTTAAAGCATCAAGCGTAAGGTTATATATTTGATTAAACATTTCTAAAATTAAAAATATTTTTTTTTCCATGTTAATTTTGATGTTTTCTACTTAGTGTCAAACATGTGAAGTACTTTGAATATGTGTCTTCTTAATAATATTTTTTAAGAATCTAACACCACCCCCCTCCCCCTCCACCCCCAGCCCCCCTTGAATTTATAGTTGAAAGAGCTTAGAATTTTGACACATTTAGCATAAGCATTACGTAAAGATTCTTTGGCCTCTCATTCCACCTTTAAAAATTTGTTACTATGGGAAAGGAGGGTTATCAAAGTTTTAAAATAATATTAATGATAAGCAAAAAAAAAAAATCAATGTTGCAACCCAAAATAATTGAAACATAGGTACACCCCCAAGATTTATAAAAGTTTATAACTAAGCTAAGACCCATACCACTAGGGTAACATCTCATTGTTATTAGCTTAGTGATAAGACTCTTAATTTGGAAGTTCCACTAGGTTGCACTGAGTTAAACTTCTATAAATCTTAGGATGTACCTATGTTTCACGTATTTCGAATCCCAACATCTCCTTAATTTGGAAGCTCCATGTTATGGGTTTGATTCTGGTAGGTAATGCTAAGTTATAAAGGTCTAATTTGATTATATGTCAATATTATTTTAAAAACAAAATTTCAATTTTCAACACCCACAAAAAAGATTTAAAGTACATGACATTCTTAAAGATGATTTAAACACAAAAAGTAATGTGAAAAGGACAAACTTTTCAATTTTAGAAATGCCTAAAGTGTACAATCTTATATCTAATTTTTTAAAAAATCAAGATAATAAAATTAAACCTTATTAGGGAAGATTGTCTTAGCCATAACAACATTCACATCATTTTGTATTTCTATGCTTAAGCTTAATATAGGGAAAAAAATAAGGTAGTAATAAAAAAGTTATGATGAAATACCAACATTTGTAGAAAAGCTAGATATAAAAGGAAATGATTTCATATATTCTTCATCACTATTACTTTGATGCTTAATGTTAATCTTACAACGAGAATCTTTACCATAAGTTATAATCTACCTATCAACATTAGTTTTATTCTTTGAGTTAACAATATTCTTGTTAGGTAAAGATAGGATTTCTTTATGAGCTATCTATCCAAATTGATCAATACTTCATGTAGTACATGTAAAAGCATTCCTAGAAGTTTTCATCTTTTCTAATTTCTTTATTGTCATTTGATTATCCTTATTATGGACATTAGCTTACTTTTTATTTTTTATATCTCAACGTTTGGATTGTTTTTTCCTATTTTGAACTTCAAGCATTTTTTTTCTTGAGTAGAAAAGTACAAACATTAAATAAATGTTCTTTACAATGATAAAAGTTGCAAAAATTAAAAAGATTATAATATGTAATTAGTTGAATGTAAATCTTCCAACTTGCTTGCAATACCAATTCCTTTTTTTACAGTTAAAAGAAATAATTTTAACAAGAAAATTTGTCTCTCAAAATTGAATGGTATGGAAACAAATTCCTGGAACCACAAATAAGTATCAGCGATTAATGCATACTTGTAGCATTTGTTCATGCAATGCCCGACACAATTTTCTTCACGACACTTGCATGTGTGTCAAAAAGACGTTCTTTTTGAAAGCTAGTTCACAAATCCGCTGCAATCGATGAGCGCACTGACAAGTCTGAATGGTGAGCTGGATTAAGCTTCACAAAAAGTAGATGACAAAATTATTACTTCTGGTTGGATAATCCGAAACATCCCATCCAACCATGTTTTAAATCCTGGTATAGTAACAAGCGATTCAGGGGTTTTTCACAATCAAGCCATCTGATGCTCGTCTGTTTGTATTATCGTCCCTCAATCTGATGCTCTTCTCTGTTTGTATTATCGTCCATGCATTTTACCAAGACTGTCGGCCTGAAATTTTCAGATTTGTACAGGAAATCATTCCGAAGGTGGGCACAGATTTCCAGATTCCCTGTCAAACTAACGTTGGTGGACATTTCTTATAGCAAAAATTGTTCGCCATGTTTTTATTACTGCTTCATGTTCCAAAGGGTCTTTTATCTTCCTTTGGGAAATAGCAATAATGGTTATTAGCAATGTAAAAAACACAACTCGGTCAAAATGCAAGGCAACTACTGTGACATGCAAACTATGCCATGGTATGTTCCAAAAAATAATTCACGACATGTTTATGAACATGTTTCAAGCAAAACTTCAGAAATTATGAAAAAGTGAATGGAGCAGAAAGAGTAAATTTCGCATTTGGAGTCCTGTGCCCACAAATTAAACTGCCTTAAATGTCTGACTTTTAATAAAGTATGCCATTTTCAGGTATTCTGTGACAACGAATGAAAATCAATTCGTTTGTTAATTTCACTCTCATTTGATCGGTCCGAAGCATATGCATCCAAAGCCTCCAAAAAATTCTTGTTCGGGATTACACCATTTTTGTTCATGCTTTTAACTAACTTGTCTACAAGTGCTCCATTTTTAGCTTTTGTATACGCCTTGAAGAGAAGTTTATATGTTGAGACACGAGGTTGAACACCCATTATAGAAGCATTATCGAACAATGAATCCGCCTCATTTGTCTGTCCATTTTGGCAATAAACTTCAAGCATGGCATGCAAACTTGAAATTTGTAACCTATTACCTGCCGTCCTCATCTCTGAAAAGAACTCTCTTGCTTTGATAACATTTCCACAATGCCCATATGCCATGATTAAAGCTTCATATGTGACGTTACTTGGTTCATATCCAGAGTTAATCATTTGTTGATAAGTACTTTCCACCTTGTTCATGAGCCTAGCCTTCCCGTAATTGGTAATCATCGAATTGAATGTTGGTAGCGTTGGTATTTCACCTGAAATAAGCAAGCTTTGAAATACCTTTTCCATCTTGTCAAAATGTTGATGTTTACCATATGCATCAATAAGAAGGTTGAATGTGATGACATCTGGCTTACACTTGCTATGTTTCATCTGAGAAAGAACCAGTTCCATCTTTCCAATCATCCCATTTTTACCATAGGCATCGATGAGACCATTGTAAGTAAAAATGTCCATTGCAATCTGGGATGATTTAGCTTCTTCAAGCAGCACATGAACCTTCTCAATTTGCTGATTCTGTGCACAAGCTCTAAGAAGAATATTGTATGTAACTGTATTAGGTTGACATCGTGGTTTTGTCTTCATTATCTCAAAATACCCAAAGGCTTTTTCCAGAGACTTCTCCTTATCTTTCCCATGTAAATGTGCTTGAATTAAAGCATTGTAGACAGATGTATCAGGTCTGCAGCCAATCTTCCGCATCTGTGAAAAAATAAACATGACCAACCTAATCTGACCCTTCTTTCCAATAATTGATATCAACTTGGAATAGACCCCATTATCTGGACGATACCATTTTTGTTGTTGCATCCACCTAAATACCTGCTAAAAAGAAATACAAAACTCAGTATACAAGTAATAATATACAGCTTCTAAATATTTTCAAACTTAAGGTGAAAACAGTAGGCATTGTGTATTCGTGATAACTTCAACAATAAGTATGATGTTGTAATATCTTGAATAGAAGTCTAGAGGATATTATTTAACAAAATAAGTTTAGCCATCCTCTTTGACATGACTGGTAACAATAAAAGTAAAAATTTCAGCATTGTAATTCCCTGCATTAACACAGTTCTATCACCTGCTTATAATAGGGATGAGAAACCTCATCATTTAGAGCTCCAAACCAGAAGCTGTTAAAAGTTCGTTGCTTTGATATAGCTATCACGACCTCTCATTTATCATCTTCATCATCAGCCTTCAGATATAACATTTGTTGGTGGATACTGGAAGTAACAACAGTAGTGCATTATCACTATTTATAGAGGTAATTCAAGTTCATAAGAAATACCAAAGGAAACATATTGCTCTGTCCGAGTGACTCGGCTCATTTTGAATGAACTGAAGTAAAAAACAAGTGACTTTATATCTTTTTTACATATTTGAGGCCAAGACAAGTGTTAGGAAAGGTAAAAGGCCCTTGCTCCTTTTCATCTAAGCCACTATTACACGGTAATAAAACAGACACACCTCCAGTTGGTTGCTCCTAAATGACCTAATCCGTACCATGAAATCAAACTTCTGGTTTTCATTTAAGACTCAAGTATCATAGAAATTACCAACCAAATAGGCCATCTAGATTTAGGCCAAAATAAATGTGGGATATCCAATTTACTTTTGAAGTTAAACTAATAGTGTATTCCAAGAAGAGTGATAATGTGTTGCAGTAATTTCTATTTCCACTTGTTCATATACAATTGACATTTTATTTATATGTCATTGTTGATGCATATAAGCTGCTTTCATTGTGCTTTTCATGTTGCAATTAGACTCAAAGAAACAACTAAAATTAAAACTGTAGTTTAATTACATCTATATAGACCCAAAGGACTTGTTAGTTTGTATAGAAGACATTGGTAGCAATAAATCTTGTGCATAACATGTGTCTACTATTCATGCAGTTTAAACACTTTTCTATGTAATAACCTAGAATCAGTGCTTGTAACTCAAATAACTCAGACAATGTTTTACTTGAGTTATGTAATTTTCTTCTAAAGAAATCTATTTTGCAACATTCCGATCATATATGGTACTCATTATCTACCACCTGTAGTAGGCACAATCAGCATATTCTATCCTCATTTTGCATATTATTCCATCTTCTAATTTCAACTTAAAGGTGATGTGATCCTATCCTTCCTGTATTAATTAGTGTTTACATGAATATGGGAATAACTGCATGCAAATATTCTGCTTCATCATGCATGTCATTGCTAATGTTTTTCCAATAGAATTGAAACTTCATTTAGTTTTGTATTCCATTTTCCCATCTCTCCAAAACCTTCACTTTAACAAGTTTCCAAGCCTATCATGAATTTTTTACTGTATCTGGATTTTCAATACCCTGCTTTTGTAGCTGCAGGTTTCCTTCATAATACTATACTTGTTAATGAGATTTTTGGGTGGTGTGTCCCAAGATCTTATTGGTATGTATACAATGCAACAACTGATTTTGAAAGTGAAGAATTATCAGCTTCCGAAATTACATTTTGAAAATTTGCAATCAAAGAGAAATGTTTTGCCACCACAAAGAGGTAAGCCTTCACTCATTTGTTGAAAACTTTTACAAGATGTAAAATTATGCAGGTTGCACTACCAGCAATGTAGGATGTTGCAGATAAGTTCCTCTCTTGTAGGAAGCAAGATCATAGATAGAAAATTTAGTCTGCTTACCTCAGCTTTCCCTTTTTCGCAATGTATCCTACAAGATTGCAAGCAGAAGTTGTCATTGTAGGGCTAATGACATATGAAAGCCACAACCATTTAGGCATTCCAGAAGGCATCGATTTCTCAAGAGTTGGTACTTGCCAAACAGTCTTTAGGGCTAATGACATATGAAAGCCACAACCATTTAGGCATTCCAGAAGGCATCGATTTCTCAAGAGTTGGTACTTGCCAAACAGTCTTTAAGTATGCAGTTCATTGAATGTGAATCTAACTGCACATGCAAATATTCACCTTGAATTATTTGGTGGCATTTTTGAAGAAGAGGTAAAAAGAAAAGTAGACCATTTCTGAAACTGAATGTATTTAATTATATCTACTGAGAGACTATTGGATCTGTTAAACCACACCAATTTCAGAGTTTGTCCATAGTTTGCTGTTGCCTATTGGAAATAAACCTATTATGACCTGTGATTTCCATGATAAAACTATTACCATACATCATTGTCTGTATTGTAGAATATGCCAAGAAACTTACTTTACAGTTTTTCTTAGGCTACTTCCAATGGTATTTTTAAACAGTGTAAAACCAAAAAAAAATACAAAAAAAAATGCAAATAAGTTTAGTTGGCAGTCTCATCTTTCCATTAATTAAGAGTTTCATCATTGGTGCATTCCTATCCATTTAAGAGAGTTCAATAATACATTGAAGAGCTTCTTGATTTTATATTCATAATTTGTCTAGTTGGCATAACATGGGTGATCCATTTTAAAAAATCATTTATTTATGCAATGCATCAATTATCTGGTTAATCATTTAATTTACTTAAAAGAGGCAACCGATTTCATGTTCAAGCAAATCTTGGTATGGCAACTTCATTTTCTCCTCATTCAATTTCATTTACCTTGCTTCACAGATTTGAAACATTATTAAATTTGAAGGTTTGGTTGAAAATACTTTAGTGAGATTAACAAAGAAAACTGAAGCAAGATGGATAAAATAGCAAAACGCTAGTAGTGTGCTTTGTGATAGAAGAAACCCTTCCAGGTTGAATGAAAAGTTCTGAAGAACTATCAGACCTACGATCCTGTATCATGTGGACAGCTAGACTATGTTGCAGAGATGCAAATGGTTAGGTGGATGTTGGAAGTCTCTCCAAAATATTGCATTAGGTAAAGTTTAGGGCAGCACCTATAGATGACAAGATTGAGGAGGGTTGTCTTACATAGTTTGGTCATGTGCTGAAAAGGCCAGAGAATGCACCTGTTAGAAGAGTTCACTTTATTAAAGTTGACGAAAAGCAACAATGAGGTGTTAACCAAGTGGTAAAGACTCTTGATTTGAAAGCTCAAGTCATAGGTTTGATTCTGGTGAGCAATGCTGAGTTATAAAGTTCTAATTGGACTATATATCTTGGGGTGTAGCTATATTACAATTATTTCAGGTTCCAGCACCCCCAACGAATAGGTAGACCTAAACATACTTGGTTTGTAAGCATAAAGAAGATATCCAAAATTTAAGTGTTAAATACTTATTTAACTCTTGACAAAAGCGAATGGTGGAAAAGAATTCATATAGCCAATCCCTTCTGTTTGGTTAAAGAGTGGTCGATGATGATGAAGAAGAAACTGTTGTTGAAGATAGCTCACTTCTCATTCTGCTCACATATTCATGAACTCCGGCTCTCATTACAAAATTGCCCTACCCTGTGCTTGAAATTATTATGTAATTTGAACAAGGTAAAATAAATTAAATGATTGTGAGGTTGCTGGAGATTTTATGAAATTGGTAGTAGAGTTGGTGAATGCTTGTTATGCTTGAATATAGCAAAAAAGCATCTTAGTGAGGAATAGAGCACATCTTAGTAGCATTGGCACAACAATGCCTTTGTATTTCAATCAGTTAAACAGTTGCTTAATCTTCCGCAAGGACTTATAAAACAGTTGCACCGTGAAACTTGGAATTATAAACTTCTGAAGCAAGGAAGAGGAAGAGGAAAGAAGGAAGAAGTTTTTCAACTATCTAGTCTCAAAATCAGAAAATGTAAATAACGGTCACAAGTATTCTGTAAACTATGGTAGCAAAACATTGAGTCAGCAGAGAAGCAGCAAAATATGAATCATAAACTAACTTTAAAAATAAAAAATGGTATCAACTCAGCAGGTATAACAAGTCGGAAACTCAGTAATCTCTAAACTTGGAGACGAACATGCCGAAAAGAAAAGAAAAGAATGGATATGTACAATAAAACAACCACTGTACCTCCAAAGTTTGAACCCACATATCCCTTCTGCCGAGATAATCAAAAAGTAGGAAGCATTCCTCAGTCTGGATAAGCCTGGCATGGGACTGCAGAAGTTTAGCCAAGTTGGACCGATCCTGTTCGAGGGATGTGACAATCAAACGCACCACATGGCGAGGGTCCGTGGGAGTCTTGTGCAGCCCTCTTCTTCTGGAGCGCATTACAAGCCCCTGCTCAGCCTGAGGATGAGGATCATGCTTGGCGGAAGCTCCAACCTCAACAATGCATCTTCTCTGCCCTTTGAAGGCCAAGCCGCAGTGCAGCACTGTGGCTGTACCTGCCGCCACCGCTGACGCCGCTAGCATAGATACCCTGCAAATTCAATCATGCGGACGCAGAGGCCTTCTGTATTTTACTCTCGCACAAGATCCAAATAATACGGACCACCTGAAAACAAATGAAGAAAGAAAAAGCGTCCTAGTACTAGTCCCAGTCCCAATCCCAGTCCTACCCACGGAGGAGACTACGAGAGTCTTCTAAGCCCGAGCTCAGTCTGCATTTGGATAAGTTGGGTCTTCCACGGTATTTCCATTCATTCATTCAGTTTCGGTTAAAAACGTATGATGCCTCCTTGCACCAGTTTGAGTTACCCATAGCGATAGCCTTTAAACGCTTCAGTGGCACTGGAGCGGCAAACCATATACCGTACATCATTCTATACGCCGATAACGTTATTGTTGTGTTATTTAACATGTAACATTACTTGATGCATACCATGATAGGCATACCTAATGCATATTTCTGTCGTTACGAAATGTCGCAAATGTCGCGCAACAATTGTTAATTTACACCTCAATAACATTCAGGGATTTATACTCTTGTTTGTCGTCTCTGGGGAGGTACAGGTATCACGTTTGATGAGCGGCTAGGTACCCCGAGTTACCCTGTGAAACTGGGAGAAACGTACGATTCCCCGAACGAAATAAGGGGCACTTTTCCCCAAGTTACCCCGTTACATAGGCATCGTTCTCCAACGGGAGATTCCCTAGCGTAACTAAGGGGAACAACCAGGGTCACGTAGGGGGCATTCCCCCGCTAATGCGCCTACGTTACCCTAGCATGATTTCTAGCAGGAAAATTGGGTCACGAAGATCCCCCACGCCCAACCATGCGAATCACGGACGTTCACACGTGACTCAGTCGAATTCCGTAGATTGTAAGCACTTAACATACACCAGACCCTAACCAGTGAAACCTTGGGTTAGAATGGTCATTGTCTTCCTAATCTCACTTGTGATGTTCCGTTTACGATGGTTAAGTGAGATTAAGGCTAATGATTTTTATATCTTTTTGCATATCTTTTGACAGCTAATTTAAGGTATGGAAAGTAATGAATAAACTATTATCTAATCTATAATTATCCTAGCTTATATTCTAACTATTCCTAACATAAGTATCTGATCCCATCTTCCGAGCACGTTCTGAGCATCTCCTAAAACTTCTGGGTTACCAGATCTTAAGCATCACTAGGCTTACCAAGTGTTTGGGTTATGTTCGAGATGGTTGTACTTATGTCCTTAACGAGCTACGAATGAACAATAGTGATTGGAATTATAATAACGAAAACTTAAGTAACTAATAAAGCATAAACATATTAAACTATTAAATGCATAAATAACTAAGTCCAAATGCTGCAAGGAATGCTTGAATAGTTTGTCTTTATTGCCATCACGCCAATGGGCTTAGATACATCAACGCTCGAATAAAGAGTCGATCACTTTTTTTACACTTGCTGCGGGCACTTGGAAAATATTCTATCTCCTGCGGGAACAAACTACAAGAGCTTCGCTACAACTAACTGAAAGATGCCGAAATGAGGCAGAAGGCCCTCTTATTTATAGGCCGAGATAGATGGTTGCGTAAACGGGGCCACGTCAACGCGTATATGCGGCCCAGTCGACGCATGACTTAATGACACTTCATCATACCCCCATGACTGAGCAAAAACTCGTCCTCAAGTTACTTTACAATTTGGAAGGTATGGATTCTTATTTACAACACACATAACTTAAACACATACATGACACACACATGACACGACATGAATTTGACCAAGTGCCCGAGTTACAAAGGAAGACAAATTACAAAAATGACGGTGTTCAGAGAAAAAATTGAACACCTCGCTGGTCCTGGAGCCTTTGCTGTGTAGGATGATGCACAAAATTGCTAGAGAAGATCACAGTGTCCCTAGGGGCGGTGGTTCTAACGAACCTTCTCCAACCTCTGGTCCATGCGTTGGTGGCAGCGCAAATGATGGTTGCCCTGCAGCACCTGCAACTTCTAGAGGCAGCCGGAAAGCCTCCAAGAGAGCCCTCATCTTTTCTTCTTTGCTTCTAGGGTCATTCACAGTCCAGGCAGCTTCTCCAATGTGTGCTGGAGCTGGAACTTCCCAAGGGCATGGCAGCGCCAGAAAGAGTTCTTTTAAGTTGACAAACCAGGCTGCGAATTGCTTGCGTTCAATGTCAAACACTCAGATTGATGCCTGCAGCTGCTGGTAGTCATTCATTCTTCGGCCCAGGTCCTCCGCGACGGTACGTTGGCCTTCAAAGCTTGTGCGGAAAACCTCGAGTTCCGCATTTGTCGTTTGCAGCTTCTGCTTTGTTGCTTTGTGTGCCTGGAACTCTCCCTTGTATAGGGAATACGAGGCGGCCACTTGTTTTTTCAATTCTGACCACGGTCTCCCAGCTGTGAGCATAGCCAGGTTTGCATATCGGAGGTTGGCCAACTCCATGTACTCTGTCATTTCCTCAATTTGTAGCTCCTTTAGACAAATTCCTGCTTGATTATAGGCATTCAACCCATCGAAGATAGAATGTCATACATTGCCTCCCTCTCGGAGCTGTTGGAGCGCTTGGTTCATCTTGGCTTTAGCAACTTGAATGTGTTTCTCATTTACCTCCTTCTGCAATCCCACTTGGTCCTTGTAATGATTTTTAACTTTTTCAAATTTCAGGGCCTCGTTTTTCCAAGCGACAATTTCAATTGTAGACTTCTGTCGCAATGCCTGAACCTCCTCCATTGACAGATTTCGATTTTCAGTAGCCAACCTTCTTATGTCAGTGTTCACCTTGGCTAGCTCCTCCTGCTGTTGGTGGATGAAAGTTTTCATGTGTTCATTCTCTGCACCAACATTGTGCAAGCGATGAACCTCCGTGGTCAGTCAAACGTTCTCCTCCCGAACCTCCACCAAGTCCTTCTCTAAGTGATATGCTCGGGCGTCTGCTATGGACTTGTCGAGGATCGCTGTCTCCCATACATCCTCAACAACCTGAAGTTTAAGTTGTAGCTATTGAAAAGCTTCATCTCTGGTGATTTCACGGTTGAGGATGGCTGGATCAGCAAGCTGGGCTCTTAATTGGGCTACCTCAGTTGCCAAGCACTGACAAGTGACTTGAGCAGCTTCAAGTTGCCCTTCCAAAATAAGGCTCTTGCCCCTTGCGAAGAGCAGCTCCGACTGGGTTGCAGTAATGCTGTCTAGAAGGTCGAAGACATCTAGAAGTGGTTGCCCGGTTTCCACCAGTCAGTCCAACAGCTCTTCATGTTAGGCTACGTCAATCTGGCTACGCGAAGTTCCAGCAGACACATGTACATCTTGTAGTCCATGAACGTTTGGTACAGGTGCTACCGGTGCATTGAGAGCCTTAGCGATTGTGTTAGCAACCACTTCGGCCGCAACTTCCTATCCCTGGTGTTGCATCACCAAGACCGTCACCCCTTCACCATCTTCCAAACGTACCGAGAAGGTAGCAGCATTCCCTGAGATTTCAGGGAATAATTGTTGGGTTGATGTTGATACATCTCAAATGCTTGGATCTATTCTGGTTGGAACTTATGCTCAGGCAGCAGAGAATATCGGCCCTACCCTTTTAAGCAAGCTAATTGATTGAACCACTTACTCCAGGTGGCTCATGGCAGGGCGATAGACCGAAGGGTCTTCTCCTCCACCAGCCCTGCCGGATTGCTCTTGTTGGCTCAAGAGCGTTTCCCGGATCTCGCGGATGTATTCTGTTGTGTTTTGCGAGCTCAGCTGCGTTGTTTGTGCAGGTGGTGGAGGTGGTTGCTACTCCTCCTCTGTCTATGTGGCAGCAAGAGTTTTTTCTTTCATCATCTCTCACCACAAGGCAATTGGGGCACGTTGGATTACATCGTTGGAATATCGTGCTATCCCTGCCCATTTGCATAATTTTCGGATTAGGCAGGGAAAGGGGAGAGCTCGTCTTCCACGTTCGTTCTCAGTGAACCTTTTTTCAATCTCCAGAAACAATAGTTATGGAAGACTCATGGGAAATTTTCCACTCAAGGCGGCACATGCATGAGCAGAGAAGGCTGTGATTTTGCTAGGTCTTACCGTTGGGTTTAGGTGGTAAAACATGATTTTGGAGTACACTCTCTCCGTCGTGATTAGGGAGCTGAATTCCTTGCGCTCTACCCCATAGCACCGTCGGGTCCACTGCGCCTTTAGCTCTGGATTGGCTTGTTTTGGAATTTCTACCACATCTGCCCCAGTTTCAGGCAACCCCAGAGCCTGTGCTATCGCTTCTAAAGAGTAAGAGACATAAATGTCTTTGATTCTTAATCTAGACCCTAGTTGCCAATTCGTCCAAAAGACATAAGTTTCTCCTAAGTACCATTCACCACTGGTTGTGATGATTGACCATATTGGAGAGTTCTGCAGTTGCAACCTCACGTCTTCTAGCCCATTCTCGAGGAATGGTCCAAAATTTAGCTCTTGGAGGACCATCTATTGTACCTCGCACGGCGTGATAACATCAAGGCAGGCTTGGGTCAGGGTGACCTCAAGCCGTGGTGCCATCCAGGGGGNGGCGCAGTGGACCCGACGGTGCTATGGGGTAGAGCGCAAGGAATTCAGCTCCCTAACCACGACGGAGAGAGTGTACTCCAAAATCGTGTTTTACCACCTAAACCCAACGGTAAGACCTAGCAAAATCACAGCCTTCTCTGCTCNACGCTTGTCCCTTGGTTGTGACGATCCTTCGTCCCTTGGGTGCCTCGATTTGGGTGCCATCTGCAATCAAACATAACCGCTCATTAGACCATTCGTGAGTAGCTTAAAATGGTCCATCTATACCTTCTCAGTTTGACCAAGTTATGTTATTGGCACAGGCACACCGTTAAGTCTTTCGAAGCATTAATTTATGGGTTAGGGCCAGAGTTTTCGTAATTAACCAATTAATTAACTAATCAATTAATTATAGTT